>OY728151.1:75110044-75420044 GCA_963277665.1 Viscum album | reverse complement strand
TAGAGCCCAAACGGACACCCGGAGCGAAAGTTATGGCCGTTTGAAGTTGGAGAACTTTTTTCAACATTCTTATAACTCTAATATCTTCTGCACCTTAGACTGTCTCATGGTTTTGATTATATGTTCCTCTAGATCTCTTCATGAGCTTCGATTTGACTAGTCGTGGCGCTCCAACGGACACCCAGATCAAAAGTTATGGTTGTTTTAGTGATTTCAAGGTTTCTCGTGTTTTTTATTTTTTCCTTTCATTTCGTGGCGGTTTTACCGAAACCACCTCTAATCCTCAAAAAAAAAAATAAAAAAAAATAAATTTTTTTTTGGCATTTCGCGGCGGTTTTTTTGCGGTGGTTTAAAAACCGCTGCGAAACGACGACCCGAAACGCGTTTAGCGGCGGTTTCTAAAACCGCCGCGAAAAAACCGCCGCTAAACGGCCTTTTTCTTGTAGTGTTTGGACCTAGTTGCAACATTTTTCCTCTTTTACATGAATTCACACATGTCCTTATAATAAGATGTTAAACTAAATGTATGATTTCCTTTCCACATGATATTAAACTGCATGGGTTTCTAGAACTATATATGGATTGATTCTCATTCTAATGAGATAAATAGGGATGCCTGGATCCTATATCTCGAACTATACAACAAATGATATAAAATGACCCTATCCATTCTCTAAGTTGGATTTATAGTGAGAGTAACCATTTCCATTCCTTGTTTATCACACCGAAAATAGATCACGTGGGATTAGGATCTTGGTTAATGGATTCTCCATGAAAATAAGGTATATAAGTTCATGAAAGGGTTGTCATGTTCTTGAATGAAATACCTTAAAAGGAACACCATAAGTCTTCTATACATGACATTAAATTGTACAGTTGATGTCTCTTGCATGACATAAAACTGCACATTTTTTTGGACCTCACCTGAGAGAACCATTATCGTTGGTGTTGGTCTCCCACCACACCTCCATTCATGAAATACATGTGACTTGATCCCTATCATCATAGGATATGTAGTGATGCTTGGATCTTCAACCCGACATAAAATTATAGAAAATAAACATAAAAATACTGCACCCTGCGTATGGGTTAGACCTATGTAGGGAGCTACTATTTAAGAAATATGTGTGGCTTGATTCTTATTACTAAGGGATACGAAGTGATGCCAATACATCCATTCATGGGCCCAACCATAACATTCCCTTTTCATGTTGGGGAGACTATTTGATTTTTGCAAGATTTTAAACTATATGGTTAATTACGAACTATGTGTGGCTTGATTCCCATTAACTTAGGATCCATAGTGATGCCCAAAACACCAATCCCAGTCCCAACTACAATAATTGATAGAAAAAATTCCCCCATTTGAATATGGGTCAGATATGTGTAGAGAGTTTCCTATTCAAGAACTACGTGTGTCTTGATTCCTTCTATCACAAGATATATAGTGATGCCTGAATCTCTAATCCTGGGTCTAGATACAACAACCAACAAAAACAAATGTACCCCTAAATGCATAAGGTCTGAGTAAAACAAACTCATTTTTACCACGTATGATTTTTATTTGCGTATGGATTTCTTGGGCATGTAATACATCTTGTATAAATATTCACATCATTTCCAACATACTTACAATATTATGTTAAACTATAAGAGAAAAATACATCCTCACAACATGATGTTAAACTACAAGGAAAATGTCCAGGTCACATGAATTTAAAAATTTATGAAAATACATCCCCACTTCATGATGTTAAAATGTGTTGGTTATAACCCATTATCATCAATTATCAAAGGACAACAAAATCTCAACCCTAGTCAACTAGAGTATGGGGTGTTTTTTTATCCTCTAATACCCTCATCCCATAAATCACCCTTCATGTATAGAGCACCTCAGGTTTCAAAAAACCTTCCATGGGCCTTGGAAAATGATATCCAACTTCAATATACCCTTTGTTAAACTATGCATGTTTGCCTATGGATTTCAAATATTTGCCTATAATCATCAACCAAAACCATCACTTTGCAAAAATGGATTTATGATACTTGTGAGCTTTGAAATCACCATGGAATAACTCATCCCTTGAGGGTGTTCTAGGCCAGAAATAGTATTATTGGACCATATCATTACTCATGACCTAAGAGCCTAGAGCTGGGATTTACAACATTTTCATCACCCACTCAGAAAGATGTTGGAGTACACTTGACCCTGGGTATCCTAATTAGGATCTTAGGTAACATTAACCCCATGATAGGTCTATATCCATCATGAAATTAAACTCCATGCACTTTATTCAAAGTTTTAGGACCTTAAACTCTAGACTTTTATGGTCCAAATCGCAAGACCTTAAATATCTAGTGAAAGAGACACAAAACTTTTCAGGATGAAAACCCATAAAGGGTGGCCTAAGAAAAAGTCAAGTCATCACTCTCTAAACTCTTTATCTCCAGAGTTTAGGAAAAAATTAGGGCATAATTTAATAAGTAATAAATCTCATAGAGACTAATTTTAATCTCTAATAAAATCCAAGCTATGCTTTATAGACCCCTTTATACAGGAAAAATTTAGAGTAATGACTTGTTACATCTCCTTGTTGTGATTATGTGTTCACTAGGAGAAAAAAAACCTTTAGGGTGCATGAAAACTTCTTGAATATTACACTTTTCACAAATCAAACTTCATTATTTTAGTGCCTTGTGTCACCACAACCTTACATTGCCCTTGGAAGGAGATACTTGACTTCATTGGACCCTTTGTTTGAATATGAATGTATGCCTATTGTAAAGAACCAGAACATAGTTTCCTAGAGCCAATGAATTATATTAATACATTGGCATGATTACAAGAAAGTTTTATTATTAAAGAACAAATATCTTATTAGTTTTTTTAAATAAGATACAAACATAAGTTCAAAATTATAACTTGAAATGAAATACATTATAGCAATTCTATTGGAAACATCTATTAATCCTAGATTATCCCTAAAAGTCATTCATAATATTAATATTCAAAACTAGAAGAAAACAAAACATAAGAAAGTAGTGATATTAGATGATCAGTAAGGGTAAGTAATATAGTGAAAGTTATCATAAAAATAAACACTAGGTTTGATGAACAAATAAAAACATATCCCTTTAAAAATATACTTGAGAATAATATGGAAGGAATTAAGGATGATTAAATAAGGTCATAAAAATGATCATAAGATAATTAGACATAACCAATTATATTATACTAGTTGAATAATCACATGGTTTACCAATTTATAATACCATAATTAGGGAATTCATAATTCTGGACATCTGAAACATATTGTTAAGGCCTCGACCAAGATGTCTGAAAATATTAGGGTAAGGCCTTAGCCAAAACCCAATTCTTTTTTGCCTCATGAGAACTATCGATGAATCTAGAGGATAAATAGATCCATACCCATCACTTGATAAGTCCAATTATTTCATTATATTAAAGGTGATAAACCTAAACAACATGAACATATGAAATAACATTCCTCAATTTGTACACATAAACACTAACCATTATGAGTAGTATGGTCAATGATATAAAGATAGAACATCCATTGTTGAACTAATGATAATTTTTTTACACAATATGGTATGTTATAAACATAATATATTAACCTCAATAATACTTAAAATTCAATAGTGGTGTTGAAATAAACAAAAACACTCTAATAAAATAATCGAGGAATTTTTTAGAGAAATACACTTTTTCTTTGAAAAGAATAGTTATTTTGGAAAAATATTTGCGTAAAACTAGAAATTAAATAAGGTAGTTTTTTCATGATAAAATTAGTTTTCTTATTAAAATAATTTGGGCTTAAAAAAGATTATATAGTTCACTTGAAAATAGGTAATAATTTGAGAAGTTCCCTTGAATCGGGCATGTTTATCGGGAAGAATTGAGAAAGATCTTTATAAAACATTTAACTAAGCATAAAATAAAGGAGGATTATGATTGGTAAAAATATATATACAATTTAAACATAATTTATGATGTGTAAATAAGAATAATTAATCATTCAATTGGGATTAAGATAGAAAAAGAGTAACCTGAAAGAAAATGGAGGTTCAGGCAGAAAACCCTTACCTTATATTCGAACATGTTCTTCACTTGACCTTAACTCCCTAACTAATAAAATTAATTAATTAATTAATTAATAGCCTAATATATATGTATTTTATTTATTATAATTTTATCATGTTCATTTATGGCATTTTGGATGAGTTATAAGATATAAATATATCGTTCCAGAGCATTTGTTTCCTTGATTTTCACGATCAATATACTTGTATATGAGTATGGAAGTTCATGTGTAATTGGTATAATTAACCAAAATTGAATTTATATGATAATAATTAAAATAAATAATATTAATTGGTGAAATAATACATTTGGTTATATGTTATGAGGATGATTTATTAGATATAACACTAGTGATAATTATTTAGATTATTTTGGCGATATTTCGATTGTTACGAACAAGTTTTGTCGTATGAATTATTATTATGTATATATACTGTTTATAGATCATTTAATATGTTATAATACATAAATTATAGTCTTTTCAACCATAAAAATGGTTTCATGACCATAATTGAAGGAAAAACTGAAGAATGAAGGCTTGTCGTCCACGAAGGTTGTAAATCGACACCTCCCGGACAATGATTTCACTTTTCAAACAAATGAGAGAGATATAAAAGTTTGAGAAAGGATGTTCCATTAACATAATATACTTTTAGTATATATATTATAATGGTGTTATCATGATCATTTGGACATAGGAGGTGAGGATAATAAAAGAAAAGAAAATAAATTGAAAATGAAATTAAATGAAAAAGGAAGTGGGTTTACCTCTTGAAATATCCTCCTTGAGAACCTTCTTAAGGGAAGGGGTTTTGGTCTTTTGGAAATACCAAGATATCCTGGATGTGGGGAGAGACTAGGGTAGATTATTTGGGTAGAAATTTTAGAATCTTAAAAGATTATATGAGTGAGGAGAAGAGGGAGTGACATGTGGTTTTTATAATGGAGGAGAGGAGTGATTTTTGAATATCTTATTCATTATTTTATTATTTTTCTCAAGAAAACCAATAGTGTTGATTATTGTAACAAAAAAAATTAATAAGTGAATTTTAATTCTAACCAAGTTTTCTTACATCAGTGATGACGCAAGTAATAGTGTATTTATTTTCTAATATATTTTTACCATAAATTACTGTATTTGACTATTCACAAAAATTCAAGTATTTTAGAAAAATCCCAAAAATTCAGCATAAAATTTTTTAGACATGTAGAATTAAAAAATTTACTCCATTTTATCATAAAAATTTCTAAATATTTGAAATTTAATTTTTAAATAAAATCATTATTTTATTGAAAAATGCAGATTTTTTATTTAAAATTGATTTTGTCATACATTCAAAATTATCCAAGGTCTCATAAAATTATACTAAAATAATAGGACAAAAAAATATTTATTTATGAATATATTTTAAGAAAAGTAATTTAATTTTAAGTCTATTTATTAATTTAAAATTGTAATTAAATTTTTATTACCCAGAAAAATACCAACACTTAATTATTAATTTTTAAAATATTCACTTTCATTTATAATGTGCTTAATTATATTTATACATATATGGGTGATGTTAAAATTCATAAGGGGAATATTACTATTCATAAGGGTACATTACTATTCATAAGTGTCAAGTTACTATTCACTAAAAATGCAATTTGATCCTATTAGACAATAAATATCTTACTAATTGAAACCATTTATATCTATTTTTCAAAATTAAAAACTTATAGGAATAAACAATTATGTTTAGTGGATAGGTTATACAAAAAAAGTGTTTTTTCTTAGATACTTAGTGTTTCATACATTAAATTTATATTAAAATTATTTATAAAACCTTGGGGTGTTACATTCATCCCCCTTACAAAAATTTCATCCTTGAAATTTCCAAAATGATATCTCATTAAAAAGATTTGGTTAAGTCTTCATTATATGTTCCTCAGGATAACACATTGCCTCTTCAATTTTATGATTTTTCCAAATTACCTTCACCAGCTAAGTCGTCCGACTCCTCAACATATGTTCTTTAGTTTCTAGAATATGGAGAGTCTCTTCACAGTAAGATAAGTCGTGTTCTAATTATATACCTTCATAAGTGAGTACATGTATTGGGTCTGGCATGTACATTCTCAACAATGGGATATGTAACACATTTTGTACCTTAGAAAGGATATTCCTCATTACTAAAAAATAATCTACATCTCCAATTATCTACAGAATTTCAAAAGGTCCAATGTACATGGGACTCAGTTTCCCTTTCTTCCCAAATCTTATAACTCCCTTCCATGGAGATAATTTTAAGAAATCATGATATGCCACTTGAAATTCCAAATCCTCCCTTTGATTATCAACATATATCTATTTCCTACTTTGAGATGTTTTGATATGGGTTTGAATAATATTAACCTTTTCTGTTGTTTCCTCCACAAGATCTGGTCCTACATGATTCCTTTCACCAACTGCATCCCAACATGTTGGTGTATAAAATATCTTTCTGTACAATTCTTAATATAGTGCCATTTGAATACTTTAATGGAAAATATTATTATAAAAAAACTCTACCAAAGGTAAATAATGATCCAACATACCTTGAAAATCAAGTCAGCATGATATAGACATGTCTTCTAAAGATTCAATCATCCTTTCTGACTACCCATCAGTTTGGGGATGATAAGAAGTACTCAAATGAATCTCAGTATCCAAATATTTCTAGAAAAGTTTCATGAATTTTGATGTAAATCATGGATCATTAAAAGAAAAAATTGAGAGAGGTGCTCTCTAAAGTCTAATAACTTCATTGATAGAGCTGTGAAAGGATCTCTAGTGAAAAATCCTCCCTTACTGTAAGGAAATATGTAGATATGGTAAGTTGATCAACAATTACCCATATTTAATCATTCCCTCTTAGATTTTTTTGTAATATAGTGACAAAATCAATGGCAATTTCATCCCATTTCTATTTAGGAATATGTAGAGGCTGCATGACTTGTCTAGGATGTTGTATTTCAACCATCACATGTTGACAGACTAAACATATTAATACATAATCAACACTTTCACGTTTCATGTTGTCCCACAAGAAATTCTCTTTCAAATCTATATACATCTTAGTGCTACGACGGTGTATAGAGAAATTCAAAATATGGGAATCATCTAATAAGTACCTTTTTATCTTGATTATAGAGGAAACACATAGTCTTCTCATAAATTTTATAATTCCATCCTCACACACAAAATATGGTAACTTCCCATCATTCACAACTTTAATTTTCTTTTGAATATTCTCATCATTATATTGAGAAATTTTAATTCATTTCAATAAATATGGTTGGGAAAATAATTGAAAATGTAATGATACTTCACCTTATTTGATAATTCCCACATCCATCCTCACTAGATATATTTACATAGGATCCCTGTCAATTCTCATTTCGTTCAAAACTCTATGATCCTTCCCACTCAATTAATCTTCCACCTTATTTTCCTTCCCTATATGGTAGTCTATATAATAATCATAATCCTTAAGTTGTTTTAGACATCTACTTCGCCTCATGTTGTGTTATTTCTGTGAGAATATATATTTGAAGCTCTTGTGATCAGTATATATCTCATATCTTTCACCATATAGATAATGTCTCCATATCTTCAGATAAAATATTACATCTACTAACTCAAAATCATGAGTTTGATAGCTTTGTTCATTAATTTTTAACTTCCTTAATGAATAGTCAATAACTCTATCATTTTTCATAATAACACAACTAAATCCTTTCTTTGATGCATCCCTATAAATAAAAAATACACCATTTCCCAATGGTAGAGTCATGATTGGAGCATTCAAAAACCTCTTCTTAATTTATTCAAAACATTATTCACATTATTTTTTCCATATGAACATACTCCCTTAACGAGTAATATTGGTTAATGAGTTATCTAATCAAGTGAATTTCTGAATGAAATGCCAATAATAACCTGCTAAAACAATAAAACTATGTACCTTGGTTATTTTTATTAGAGTAGGCCATTCCGGAACTGCCTTTGTCTTTGAAGGATCAACAAAGATTTTGTACATAGAGACAATATGCCCAAGAAAAGAAACTATTTGAAGCTAGAATTAACACTTGATAAACAACCCATATAACTCATTTCTTTTAAGAGTTTTCATAATAATGTTAAAGTGATTCTCATGATTTTAGTTGCTTTTGGAGTATACCAAGATATCATTAATAAATACCACAATAAAGTCATCAAGATATTTCTTGAAAACTCTATTCGTTAGATCCATGAAAATAGAGGGTGAATTAGTTCGTCCCAAAGGGATTACTATAAACTTTTAATTCCCATACCAAGTTTGAAATGCTATCTTTGGAATATCTTCCTTCCTCACACACAACTGATGGTATCCAGATCGAAGGTCAATCTTTGAAAAATATTAGCCTCTCTGAAGTTGATCAAATAAATCATCAATGTGAGGAAGAGGACACCAGTTCTTTATCATAATTTAATTGATCTCCCTATATTCAGTGCACATACTCATAGATCCATCTTTCTTCTTAATGAAATTAATAGGAGCTCCCTATATAGAAAAAATAGGATGGATAAATACTTTATCACTAAATTACTCTAGTTGTTTCTTCAGTTTGAGTAATTACACTATGTTCATTCTATATGGTGTCTTTGATATAGCCATTCACCAGGAATTAATCAAATATAAAACTCAATTTCCCACTCTGAAGGATGTCCAAGTAAATCCTACAGAAATACATCAATATATTCTTTCCCAATGGGTACATCTTTAATTTGAAAATTTATTTCCTCACCAATAGATATTTTTTTATCTCCATCCCTAAGAATTTTATTCAATAGAGCTAGTGGGGGTAGATCTAGATAAGAATAAAATGATGAGGTTTTTTCTCTAAAGATAAGGGATTGTACATCATTCTCAAAAATTGTAACTTCCTTCTTCTTACAATATATTTTCACATCATAACTTGAAATCCAGTTCATACCCAGAATTATATCAATGTCAATCACGGGTATGATGATAAGGCTAGAAACTAAAGCACATTTTTGTGTCATAAGGGGGACTTATTACACATGTTTTTTTAATGATACTTCCATTAAGAGTTTTGACTAAAAACTCCTTTATTAATTTAATTTGGAAATGTTCAATTTTCTTAGAAAATTTGGAAGATATAAACGAATTCAATGATTTAAAATCATATAAAGAATTGGATATGTTTCAAGAAATAATTAAATTACCTTCCACCACATCATTAGGAACTTCAACCTCAGTAGTTATGATCATATAAGCTTGTCCTTTCTCCCTTATCTTTATATGAATAATGTTTCCTTGATGCTTAGGATAATAATTGGCATAATATCCCATCTCTTTACAATTGTAGAATTGAACATTACTAGCTTCTTTCATTCCCTTCTAATCACGATATTTGTGGCCTCTTTATCCACACTTGTAATAGAATCCTTTTCCATTTAATAAAACACATGGGTGTTTCTTTCCACAATCATCACATGTGGGAAAACTACCCTTTTTATTATTTACTTAATCAATTCTTTCCTCCACCACCCTTTTCTTCTCTTGCTTTAATTTAAAGTCATAAGACATAGATAATGATTTCTCTCTCTTGATTTCACATGAGACTATATCTTCACATGATGAGAAAGTTTGGGAAACCATTTCTTGGTGGAGGAATGTTTTTAAACCATCAAATAATAAAACAATATTTCTTTTTAGATTACATATGTAGTCCATTACATGCCTTTATAGCCTTGTGAAATTGGATTCATACTTCACAAAATTTTCAGCCTCTTTTTATTTCAAACTCAAGAATTTCCTTTCCATATCTTCTCGCTATTCTCAAGAAAAATATTTTTCTAAGAATATTTTCTTAAAATCCCTCTAATCCATTTATTCTATTTCTTCCTCCTTCATGTTTTGAATTAATAACCACCACTAATTCGTATCTTCTGATAGATGATAAACTACCATGATAATCATATCCCTTTCATTACATCCCAAAGTAAGAAATATCTTCTCTAAGAAACTTATCCACTTCTCCACTATGAATAGGTTTTTAGTCCCATTGAATGATGGTGGCTATTTTCTCATAAAGAGGTCTAACTTTTCTCCTCCACGTTTTTGAATCCGGATGATCCATACGGGTAAGGTTTTATTTCATAACTTCAGTAAGATATCTAAGTATAGTTATAAGTTTCTCTGCACCACTCGTAGCTTTAGAACCAACATTATTAATTTCTATAGGTGGGAAATCCCTACATTGGATTTGTGCATTCATGTGGTTTCCATTCCTTCCACTAAGAACTATTTCTAAATAATGGAATACAATAAAATATGTTATGAATCATAATGTATAATGTCAAAATAGAAAAAAAATTAACATAAATTAAAATTTTATGCATGTCTAATCTCATAATCGTAAGCACGGTTACTTTGAGTACATATTTACAGTTAAATCTTTCAAAATGTTTTATAAAGAATATTTGAATTATATAAGAATATCCCTTGGGAGTGTCAAACTAGGTGCACAATAAGGTCTGTTGTTGTGTACCAAGTTACCCCGAGTCAAGCTTAAAACACTTTGTCGAAGTTGTTACTCCTAGGTACATATATGCCAGAACCACATCCACTTGTAGTATCTAGATAGGGATGTATTCGATAGAAATATCCACATAATCTATACCTTAACAAAATTATAGTATATTCTGGTATACTTATACTCAATTTCTATATTATTATTTATGTTTCTTAATCTATGTTTTCTAAATCTAGTTTTTAAGTTTCCTATTAAAATTCATCCAATAAGAAATGTAAAGATCATGACCCCAGTTTCCTAGAGACGATACCTTATATTAATACATTGGCATGATTTCAAGAAATTTGTATCCTGAAGGAATGAATAGTTTAGTATTTTTGGAAAACAAGATACAAATATAAGTTTAACAATACAACTTGAAATGAAATAAAAAATAGAAATTCCATTGGACACATCTATGACTCATAGATTATCCTTACAGGTCATTGATAATATTCATCTTCACAACCTGGGGAAAATAAAACATATAAAGGGGGTTAAATTAGATGCTAAATAATTATATGTAATATGGAAAAAGTTATCATGAAAATAAACACTAGACATAGTGAAAAACTGAAAACACACGACTTTAAAAATATATATGACAATAATATGGAAAGAATGAAAGATGATAAAATAAGGCCATATAAATGAACATAAGAGAATGAAACATAACCATTGATATTATACTAGTCAAATAATCACATGGTTTATCAATTTATAATTTCATAATGAGGGAATTCAAAATTTTGGACATCTAAAACATATTGTCATGGCCTCATCCAAGATGTCTGAAAATACTAGGGTAAGGCCTCAACCAAAACCCAATTCTGTTTTGTCTCATGATACATACCGATACATCGAGGGGCTATATCATGACTCACCCATAACTTGATAATTCTAATAATTACTAATATGGAATGGTATGAACATAAATAACATGAACATATAAATAACTTTCCCTAAGTTGTACACATAAATCCTAACCATTCTGAGTAGTATGGTTAATGGTATCAAGATAGCACATCCATAGTCAAACCGATCATAAAACATTTAATACAATATGGTATATGATAAAAATAATATATTACCCTCAATAAGACATAAAATTAAATATAGGTGTTGAAATAGACAAAAATACTCTAATAAAATCATTGAGGAATTTTTGAGAGAAATACACTTTTACTTTTAAAAGAATAGTTCTTTTGGAAAAATATTTGTATAAAACTAGAAATTAACTAATTTAGTTTTTTCATGATAAAATTAGTGGTTTTAAAAAAAAAATATTGGAGTAAAATATATTATATAGTGCACTTGAAAATAGGTTAAGAATTTGATAAGCTCCCTTAATTCGAGCTTCTTTATCGAGAAGAATTGAGAAAGATCTTTACAAAAAATTTAACTCAGCAAAAAGTAAAGTAGGATTATGATTGGTACACATATATATATAATTAAAATATAATTTATGAGGTTTAAATAATAATAATTAATAATTTAATTCTGATTAATAGAGACAAATAGTAACCTGAAAGAAAATGGAGGTTCTGGTATAAATCCCTTACGTTATGTCCGAATGTGTTTTTCACTTGACATTAAAATACTATATAAAAAAATTAAATCCACTAATTATTTAATTAATAACCTAATATATATATATATATTTATTTTAATTTTATTAAGTTCATTTATAACCTTTTGTATGAGTTATAAGATACAAATTTATTGCCCAGGAGCGTTTGTTTCCTTGGTTTTCACGATGGGTATACTTGTATATGAGTATGGAAGTTCATGTGGAATTGGTATAATTCTCCAGAATTTAATTTATATGATAATAATGAATATACATAATAATAAATGGTAATTTAAATAATTTGGTTATATGGTATTAGGATGATTTATTAGATAGAACATTAGTTATAATCATTTAGATTATTTTTGCGATATTTTGTTTGTTACAAACTAGTTTTGTCATTTGAATTTTTATTATGTACATATACTGGTTAAAAAAAATTTATTAGATTATAATACATATATTACAGTCTTTATAAACCATAAAAAAGGTTTCATGACTAGACATGAAGGATAAATTGAAGAACGAAGGTTCATCATCCACGATGGTTGTAAATTGGAACCTCCCAGATGATGATTTTGTTTTAAAAAAAAAATAGAGAGAGATAGTAGTTTGAGGAAGTATATTCCATTAAAATGACATAATTTCAGTATATATACGATACTGGAGTTATCAAGATCATATGTAGATAGGATCTGATGAGAATATAAGAAAAGATAATAAATTGAAAATGAAATTAAAAGAAAAATGAAGATGGTTTACCTCTTGAAATATCCTCCTTAAGAACCTCCTTAAGGGAAGGGATTTTGAAATTTTGGAAAGACAAAGAGCTCTTGGACGTGGGGAGAGACTAGGTAAGAGTATTTGGGCAGAAATTTGTGAATATTCAAGGATTATAGGAGTGAGGAGAAGAGGGAGTGAGGGGTGTGTTTTACAGTGGAGAAGAAGGGTGATTTTTGAGTATCTTATTCATTATCTCATTATTTGGATCAAGACTACCAATAGTGTTGAATATTGTAAAAAAAAGAGTAATAAGTGACAGTTAATTATAACCAAGTGTTATTACATTATCTACGACTTTAGGAATAGTGTATTTAGCTTCTAATGTATTTATACCGTAAATTACAGTATTTTACTATTCATAAAAAATTCAGGTATTTTAGAAAAATCCAAAAAATTCCCCATAACTATTTTCAACATGTAGAATTCAAAAATTTAATCCATTTTATAAAAAAATTCTAATTATTTCGAATTTTATTTTTAAATAAAGTCATTATTTACTTGAAAAATATAGATTTTAAATTTAAAACTGATTTTATCTTACTTTCAAAAATTAACTAAGGTATCATAAAATTTTACTAAAATAATAGGAAAACAAAATATTTATTAAAGAACACATTTTATGAAAATTAATTTTATTTTAAATAAATTTATTAATTTAAAATTATAATTAAATATTTATTACTCACAAAAATACAAACACTTAATTATTAATTTTTAAATATTCACTCTCATTTATAAGGTACCTAAATTTTATTTTTACATACATGGGTGTGGTTACTATTCATATGGTTCATATTACTATTTTTAAGGGTACATTACTATTCATAAGGGTCAAATTACTATTCACAAAAAAATGTATGTTGATCCTATTAGACTCTAAATATCTTATTGATCGCAACCATGTATGTCTGTTTTTTGAAATTCAAAACACAGAGATGCAAAAATGTATGTTTATTGAATAGGTTATAATTACAAAGTGTTGTTTCACAGAGACTCAGTGTTTCATGAATTACATTCTATATTAAATTTCTCTGTAAAACCTTGGGTTGTTTGGATCCAGCACATGAGCCTATGGTCGTCAATCAAATTCGTCTCTTTTCAAAAATAGATTTTTAATCCTCATGAGCCCTAACATCACCTCTGTAGAACCCAAGACCTCACTATGTTCTGGGCCATTCTCAAAATGATTTTCCCACATCATCCTCATGACGTGAGCACTTTGGACCATGATTTTTAGTCCCCATAAATAGACTATTCAAGAGGATTCAACATCCTCAATGATACATCACCGTATTTTGTACCCTTTCTCAAAGTCGGAATGTGACACTCCATTCCCAACACTTTTGATTTCCCACTCACCATGATTTGAAACCACATGGTGTAGGGTTCGAGATTCACATAGGAGTTAAACTACCCTAGGGTTCCAGAACCTTTACTGGATTACATTTCCACCATACCCAACTTCATCATCAAGATGTTTTAGTTTTCAAAATTATTTCATGGCCCCCAGAAAATTGTGGGGGCACCTCTATTTGACCATGTTATCATTGAACAAGGGATTTGACATAACAACCAGAGGCATACCCTCCTTTCAAGAAAGGATCTTCGATTCTTGTTAGCGTTGGTAACACCATAGAGGAACTCAACACCTCGGTGTTTTATGGGTTATCCCCGACATGTCCTCCCCATACCATATTCCTTGACTCATACTTTTAGGTTATGACTTACATGACCCACATTCCAACTATACAGGTGGAATCAGCTTATATTTCCCTCAACCAATATCACCCCATAATCTTCCATATCCCTCAAAAAAGTGTGTGGACACCACTATTTGACCATGATATTGACACATAATGGATTTGACCTATTGACTAGTAGGATATGCTTATTTCAAGAAAGGAATTCCAATAATTATGAGCCCTGACAACACCATGGTGGAACTCAGAACCTTAGGGTGTCTTGGGTTATCCCTGGAATGTATACCTCATATTCCATATTAAAAAACATAAGGTCTGATCTAAAAGAACCTAAACTATATAAATAGAATGTCTGTACTAAAAGACCCTAAACTACATCTATATAAGGTCCATTCTAAAAGACCCTAAAATACAATAATATAAGGTCTAATATAAAATATCCTAAACTAAAAAAATAGCAGGTCTGAGCAAAAAGACCATAAAATACAACAATAAATGTTTTGAGCTAAAATACCCTAAACTATTGAAATATAAGGTTTGAGCTAAAAGACCCTAAACTAAAACAATAAAAAATCTGATCTAAAAGACCCTAAACTATAGCACAATAATGACTAATTCTACAGGAATAGAACAGATATAATGCTTGTGAAGCTCACTATATGGCCTTAGAAAAAAATAATCTAAACTCACAAAGTCCATTGACTTCAACAAAAGATAGATCACATATATATTTTTCCTAAACTATCATTGTTTGAATCAAGAAATCTCAAGATGGATGGAGAAGGAATGTCAAGGGGAAATCTTGTTTTGTGGGCATTCATGAACATTCCACGAGGAAAATATATTATGGGATAAACATTCAAATCCAGAAAATTAGGTTGACTTGATATTATGAAAATGATCGGTTTCGTTGATGAGTTATACAACATCATATTAGAAAAATATCATGTAAATCATGATTTAAAGATTAATGGACAACAATATATAAAATTTGGCAGGTCCATTAAATGATAAAATATATGAGGAGGAATCTCTACATAGCAGAGTATCCCACATGAATAAATAATCCAATGGCTTTTTTTAAAATTAAAATTCTATCAAATTTTGTTCTCAGAGGAGTCCTTGAGCTTTGCAAGCCTCTACTCCAATGTAGTAACAAATTTTCATAATTGATCAAAATATTTGGTTTCCACCCATGCAATTTTCTAAAAGTCATCTGCCCTAGAAACAACGCCAATCCAAGCCTTCTCCTTCATGTCAAGGAGTCCATATTTCTCCAGTATAGTTTTCTGTGATATCTAAAGTGAATGATGAAACTAGGATAACTCATCTGGAAGATGGAAAATTATAGACTATATATAGTCAATCTCAAACTTCCCAGCACCACCACATCCTGATGGGTTTCTTCCTCCACCTCACACAGAAAAGCTTCGTTCAAGGCATCATCTCAACTCTGCTTCACTAGAGAGGAAGCCTTAGTAGATACCACCCTCAATTAAAGGGCCCTCTTATGTCCACTCAGATATATGAACTCATTCATCTAGATATTAAGGGTGGTATAGTCAAAACTATCATAACCATTAGTGGTAAAAATAAAATGAAGGTGACCCAATTAGTTTTTCATCCCTTCTAAAGGGGTCTCCAAAACTAAGGTCCAGATCTACCTTCATATTCACCGTATTGACTGGTAAAATGACACAGACCTTGATCCTTGATCTAATCCCATCATGGGAATAAGAACATATTCCAGAACTATCTCTCTAAGGGAAGGATTCATGATCATGGTCATCGATGAAGTAGGAAGGGATATAGACTCCACATTGGTTGACATAATCATAGGACTCCCCAAGGGAGTAGAGATTTTTAACTCTGAGATTTGGCATAAAGGAACTATAACAAAGGAAATATGGGTTTTTTAATAATCCAAAAGATAAATGATATTATATCCCTAAGAAAAAATGGATATAACCAATGTTAGAAACATACCTTTATCTTTTTCATCATTGGAGAAATCATTTTCCCTGACCCCATCCTCTAGTGAAGAGGTGACACCTTTTTGTGGTGATTGGATTCTTGGTTTTTGGTGGTTTCACTAAATATGTACTTTTATCTCTACCCTTGAGGGTTTAAATAACAAAATATAATGTTAGGATACTTGAAAAAAAAGTGAAAAATGTGTCTAGTTTTTGAAGTAGTATTGACCTTCTCTAAAAATCACCTCAATAAAAGCTAACTCATTAAGAGAACACATACCTGTATCTGTCCCCTAAAAAAGTGAATTCACCCATGCCAGATAAAATGGTGTGACTGCTTAGAAATCTTCACCAGGAAATAAGCATGAATTACTTGGCACCAAAGACTTATCTGCTTCTTGATGGTCCAAGTCTTGAGAATGAAGGGTTTTCCAAAGCAACCAAACACTCACCCACATCCTCAGGGGAGGATACATAAACCTCTAAGCAGGATAGGTGGATTCCAAAACATTTTTCAAAAAAGAATATGTGTTTCTAGAATAATTAAAAACCAAAGAAGTGTGAAATGATACACTTAATTGAGGATTCTGGAGGAGAGGACTCTGAAAATTCAAAGTGATTCCTTTTCCCAATCCCATCTAGGGAAGGATCTTTAGAATGTATTGATTCTAAGAGAATCCAGGAAGGATCTATAGAAGGTGATGAATCTGAGGGAATTACTCCAAGGATGTAAATCAACGACCTCATAAAAGCCAGTTATCCATGAGGCCCCTTATCATCATTCATAGGGTCACTTCCAAATCCAACTCCAGCAGCCATACCCCAAGGAGAATATACAGGGGACAAAATGATTGGCCGATATTTTGTGGACTCCCACTATATCAGTGAAAAAACAAAGGATGTCAGTACAATTGAGATTACACCACAATATTTTAAAAATAGCAATAAGTTCATATTTACTTCTACCTTTATAATGGGATAGCCTTGTTCATCCACGATCATTTTCAGTATTCCCCAACCACCATTTGGTGAACTAGAGGAGAATAGTAAACCTAAACTTTGATGATTTCCATCATTACATAATGTTCTCCGAGGGAGGCCTTAACCTCCTTAGGCCTGTCTATGAAAGTGATTCCTAGAGGGGCAGAGGCATGAGAAAACCCTTCCAAAGGTATTTCGTACTAACACAATATTCCCCCCATAGCTTAGCCTTTGAGTTTATAATTCTCCAATACGTCTACTATTGATATACAATAGGATATAATAATTCTAATGAGGCTTAAATCACTAGAACCACACTCACCATGACCCCATTAATTGGAACTTCTACTGGAAATGAGAGAAATTGTAAATGACTTAATTTCTTATTAGGTTATTCTATGGTTGTTGGTCCTCTTAGATATAGCTATTTTGTAGGCCTTAGATTTTACTTAGTAGCAAAAAATTATTGTGGACATTCTTATACCAGTGTGGATAATTTTCCATTAGAATTTGAGAGGATTCAAATCTCATCATAACAATGGGATACACCAATTTCTACATCATGGGGAGGGAGGTTTATCTCAGCCAAAGTTTACTCCCTAGTAAACATCATCCAAAACTATATTTCCATCATCAGATGTTCCTCAGATCAAAAATGAATAAGGGGAGGACATATCGATGGGACACACATGAACTAATGGATAAACCAGAAATGCGCGTACCATTTGCAGATGAAGTCTTAATCAATGAGAGACAAAATGATTCGCTCAATAAGTGACATCATATAGTCCAAAGCCTCAAGAATGGACCCACCATCATCAACCAAATTACCTGTCAGCACTAGACCGTAGGGTCTGAAGGAGAAATAGTCATAATAGATAATAAAGGAATTAACCTCTCAATCCTTTAGTTTAACAAATATTACCCCATTGATACAAGGAAAGTATGTATTTAAACTAACATTAGAGATGATTTTGATGTTTAAATATTCATATCCTCCTAGATGAGCCCACATACAACAACATAACACTTTAATGGGGACAAAGATTATATCATGGGATTTTCTCATATAAATATGGCATAGAAGGTGGTAAATTTTGGCCAATAAAGGGATGGATACCCCGATATGCTGCACTCCTACTATTGAATATTCCATCATAAAATTTAATACCCTAACTACACCATTTTACTTTTTTGAGAGTAGGTAATCGCTCAGGTAAATAGTATGGAAATAGGCAAGCTGAAAATTCTAGTCAACACCAGAGACAAACTCCCATTCCCAATCATTAAATCCACCTTCTTCAATTATAGTCTAATAAGTCCCCTCTGCACAGTGGGATTCCTTCATAGGGAAGGACTTTGGATTCTTGGATTATAGATCATAATGGGGGTTCTTGATGAAGTTTATCACCCACTTCTTAAATGTGATATCATCTCTAGGAAGTGGCTTCTTTGGGAGGGAATTTTCAGACAACCTGATCAGCTCTTAAGTGAGAATAGGTGTCCTCTATATATTATCCCAAAATGATCTTGGGGTGATAAATCATCATAAATATCTCCAAATATGGGTGAAACACAGTTCTACTCAATTTCCCAGAGACTAATACCCAACTCACCATGTATTAAGTGGAATGTGTTTGTGTTAGGACTCCAGTGACTAAACAGGTCCGACATTAGGCCTTTATTACAATTAATTATTTTGAGAGATATAGGTTGACTCATATATCCTGATTTGATTTAGATCCATGGAAAACTTAGAAGCAATATATTTTATCCAGAAGGGAATATCCCAATCCTTTACATATCTTCCCCTTGATTGAAAGTCCCAGTTTGGAACCCAACAAAAAATCCAACTGGTGGTGAAATTAAAAATTACCAAATGGTAAATATGGACATCCGTATTACGTTTATTACTATTCCCATTGATGTATGTTAGCATAAACATTGGTATATTTCATTATGTATTCTACCCCTAGATGAAAAAATGGCCCGCATGAGAGATGTTCGCCCGAAAGGTATTATGGTTTTTTAGAACCCTAGCAGGGGGTACAATTGATGGCTGCGGTGAAGGAATGAGAGTTTCATTGGTAAGAACAAACCCATGGAGGTTAAGATAGTTTTAAATGGGATATTAAAGTTACCCTATTCCTTTAAACATATTGTTACATGTTTTTATTTAATATCCATAATTATATAATAACTTATTTTGATCTCATACATATTCATCAGATAACCAGGTGAATACATGAACAAATTGATGGGTTAAAAATCCAAGTAAGGGAAAAAACATAGGAATAAAGCATAGAACTTGGGTTAGAAGGCATAACATGATAACATAAAAAGGAATGGAACATGAATAAAGACATTAAATAATAACATGTAAAACATGGGATCATTTAATAATTTCATCATAGGAATTTGGAAGCAACATACAACATGACATAAGCATGAGTCATGACTAACTTCCAAGACTATATCACATGGTGGACAAAGTACCATAAAGTAATCATGTTTACTCCCTATCCCAAAATGATGTCTCATGAGACTAAAAATTACCCAATTAATTGGAGTGATATCTTGAAACAACCATCATAACATGTTCATTCATATGTGTTCCACATGAATAATAAAACATAAGAAATAAACATAAGGGTTGCCCATGGAAAGAAATGGGTATCATAATCATGGAATACAGAATAACAAATGGGCATATCATAAAGTCATCCATGAATAAATGTATTTAAATCATAAATGTAAATTCATAAGGTAAAATAGGAATATATTATGATAAATTATTTCCAAATTAAGTGAAAACATATGAAAAGAGTGTTTAATAAACTTTAGAAATGAGCCACTTTAGTGCTGTTTGAGGGAAAATATAAGAGTCTATAAAACATGAAATGGAATAATTGTTTACATAAAACAATAGATGAACTAAGATAAATTTTAATGAAAAAAGAGTTATTTTAGAAAAATATTGGTGGCATAAAACATATTATGGAGTGTACTTGAAAATTGGTTAGAAATTGGGAAGTTCCCTTTAATCGACCTTACTTATTAGGAAGAATTGAGAAGAGAACCTTATAAAACATGTATTTACCCATAAAATAAAGAATAATTGATATAGGTAAATGTGTATGGAACATAAAAATAGAATTTATGAGTATTAAATAATAATAATTAATAATTAAATTTGGTTAAAGAAATAGAAAGTGTAACCTGAAGAAAAAATGGAGGTTCAGAGAGAATACTATACCTTATGTCCAAAAATGTTCTGCACTTGCACTTAATATCATGTATAATAAAATTATATACATTAATAAATAAATTAAGAACCTATTCCAAATCTATTTTATTTATAATAATTTTAATAATTTAATTTATGTTTTTTATGAGTAATAAGATTATATTTCGTCATTCTGGGAGTGTTAGTTTCATGATTTTATGATTGGTTCCCTCGAGTTTAATTATGGTAATTATTTTAAAATGGAATATAAACTATAGAAGTGGAATTAAAAAATATTTACTAACATAAATATTTTTAAATGCTCCCATATATCATTTTTTTTCTGGTATGAGGATGATTCCTTATGTTGAACATTAATGATGAATGTTATTTTGTTTTGGCGATTTTTTGATTATCACGAACTAGTTTTATTTTATTATTTAATATTATGAATAAATATTAGTTAAAAAATGAAACAATTTAAAATATAAAATTTTCAATCTGGTTTGGCCATAATAATGGTTTTATTACCATCCATGAAGGTGGTAATGGAAAATGAAAACTTTTCATCCATGATGGCGGGGAATCGACACCTCACAAATGATGTTTTCATATTTAGAAAGATAAGGGATTTAATGATTTATATTCCATTCAAAAATTAAATATAAGTATATATACGATACTAGATTTATCATGTAACTTTTTATTGTGAAGGAAAGGATGAGGTAGAAAAAATATAGCATTTAAAAGAGAAAGGTGTAGGATTTTACGTCTTGTATGTCGTCTCCTTGAGAACCTACTTATGAAACATGGGTTTGGCCTTTTGGTGTTACCAGAAAGAGAAAAACATGGGTAAGTGGATTGAGAGAATAATTGAGAAGAATATTATCAAGTAATAAATATTATAAAGTTTGAGGAGAAGAGGCTATGAGGAGTGGTATTTATAGTGGGAGGATAGGGGTATTTTTGATTATTTTATTCATTTGTTTATTATTTTGGATCAAGACTATAAATAGTGTTTATTTTTGTGATTAAAAATAGTAAATAGTGCATTTTATTTCTAACTAATGGTTTATTACTTTATCCATGACTCAAAAATTCATGTATTTGGCTTAAAATGTTAAATACTGTAAATCACCATATTTCACTATCTACAAAATTCAACAATTTTTATAAAATACCAAAAATCCACCCCAACCATTTTTGGACTTGTAGATTAAAAAAATGGACACCATTTTATGAAAATATTTTTCTAGATATTATAAATTTAATTTTTAATTAAAATCATCATTTATTCCAAAAATATCAATTTTAACATTATCACCGATTTTATGACACTTTGAAAAATTAATTAAGGTCTCATAAAATTATATTATAATCATAAGACAAAAAATATTAACTTTCTAATATAGTTTATTAAAAAGAAATTTTATTTTAAATCATTATATTAATTATAAAATTGTAAATAAACATTTACATTTTACAAAAATACCAACACTTAAATTTATCACTTTTAAAACATTTATTTACTTATACCATGATATAAATATATCATTTTTCACTTATAAGATACCTAAATTTTATTTAAACTTTAATAGGTGAGGTTACTGTTCTATTTGATGGATTACTATTTCTAGTAACCATATTACTCTTCTAACAGTCAATTTACTATTCCATCAGTATAGGGTCCTTAATTTCTAGAAATACCAATTATTTCATTCATTATTTATTTATAAAGACCGTATTGTGTTTGGTATGTGATTTTGTGTTATTTAAACTATATGAATTAATTATAAGAATGGAATCTCCAATGATAAAATTCTAGGTCATTACATTCTTCTACCTTATGAAATTTCACCCTATAAATTTCATTTTACATACAATGTAAAAACATGTGAGGGAAATTATCCTTCATTGCTTCCTCCAGTTCCCATGTTTCCTCTTCATACTTATGGTTCTACTATAGTACTTTGACTAGGTGAGTAGTCTTGTTACATATACATTTATTTCTATGATCCATGATCTTTATTGGTTGCTCTTCATATGAGAGGACATTCTCCCGTTGTACCACCTTCAAATTTAGTACATGTGAGGGATCTAGTATGTAATTCCTCAATATGGATACATGGAATACATTGTGACTTGTGACATGGTAGGTGGAAGTGCATGCCAATAGGCCACAACTCTGACATGATCAAGAATCTGGAAGGGGCCGATGTACCTGGGACTCAACTCTCCTTTATTCCCAAATTCCATAGAGATATGCAAAGGAATACCATGTCTCCAACCTCAAACTATAGGTCCCGTTAATGATTTTATATACAACTCTTCTGTCAAATTTGGCCATCCTTGATGTGCTATTGAATGGTTTTCACCTTTTATACCATTTAATCGACCATTTTAGTTCCTATCATCTTATGTTCACTAATTTCATCCTAGCATTCTGGTGTTCTATATCATTTCTAATAAAAGGATTCATATGGATCCATTTGGATACTTGAGTGAAAACTATTTTTGTATGAGAACTCAACCAGAGGCAGATTTTGGACCCATACTCCTTTAAATCCTATAGAACATGATCCCAACATGTCTTCTAGTGTTTGAATAGTTCTCTCAATTTTTCCATTAGTTTGAGTATTATAGGTCATGCTGAAGTTCATCTTAGTGTTTAGATCATGTTGGATAATTTTTCAGAACATGGAGGAAAATATTGGATCTCGATCATATACAATCAATAGGGGTGCTCTATGCATCCTCAACACATATTTTATGTATATACATGTATTTTTTTGAGTTATAAGTATTCTCTAATTGTGATAAAGTGAGCTATATTTGTAAGGTTATCCACAAAAAACCTATAAAGCATTGTTTTCTTTGGATGTATTTGGAAGTCCAGTGAGAAATTCCATGGTGATGTTTTCCAATTTCTATACTGGTATGGGTAATGGATGATTCATCCCATTATACTTTTTTCCTTTTATCCTCCACTTGCTGAAATACGAAGCACTTTGATGTATATTCAATGGTCTCCTTCTTCATATTTTCCCACCAATAGTGCTCTCATAGATCTTAATACATCTTTGTGCTCCTATAGTGAATAGTGAAGGTTGATCTATGTGCGTCATTTAGAAGATCTTTCTTTATCTGTAGATTGGTCGATGCACATAGTTGTGACTCAAATCCTATGACTCCTTACCCATAAAATTTTAACTTTTAGGATTTCAACTATCTCATAAATTCCACATTTTTCTGAATTTCCTTATCATTTATTTGAGAATCCTTTATTTTCTCCATGAGGGGTGGTGGAGCAATAATTTGAGAAATGATTTATGATGTTCCTTCCTTAGAGATTCCCTTTTCCATACTTTTCCAATCTAAGAAATTATATCCTTATTAATCCTCATCATTTATCACATTGTTGGATCCTTTCTAGTTAGATAATCTGACACTTTATTTTCCTTACCAAAATGGTAGTGGATTAACCAGTCACAATCCTTGAAAAGATATAACCATCTTCATTGGAGTATATTAAGCTCCTTATGTGTGAATATATATTTTAGGCTCTTCTAATTAGTATATATCTAACATTTATCCCCATAAAGATAATTCTGTTATATTTTTAACATGAAAATCACAATCTCTAACTCCGGATCATGCATGGGACCGTTTTTCTTGTGATCTTTCAACTGCCTTGATGTGTAGGCTATTACATTATGAATTTTCATTAGTAAAAATCCTAATATATTCTTTCAAGAATTGTTGTATAACAAAAATTGTTCCCCACTTTTCGGTAGTGTGTGTACCGGTGTAGTGATTAGCCTTCTTTTTAACTCTTTGAAGCAGTATTCACATTCAATAATCTATAAAAAATTTACTCCCTTCCATGTACTCTTGGTTAGGGAGTTTTAAAATAATGATAAGTTCTTAAAAAATCATTGGTAATTTGCAGATAGACCAAGGGAACTACGAATCTCCATTATAGATATTTTACTAGACCACTCTTCCATACCTTTGTCTTGAAAGGGTCCATAGATATTCATTTACTGGTGATAAAATACCCTAATAATGATACTTCTTCCATCCATAACTCACATTTTCTATACTTTTTATAAAGTTTCTCCCTTCAAAAAGTATTTAAAATAGTATTCAAATACTCTTTATTCCCCTCCTTGATTTTGGAGTATATCATAATATCATCGATAAAGACTAGAAAAAATTTGTCAAGGTAATCTCTAAAGAATATATTCATTAATTTGATGAAAATTTATGGAGCATTAGTGGGTCCAAAGGGAATCACTATGAACTCATAGTGTCCATACCTTGTTCAAAAAGTAGTATTGAGAATGTCTTACTTACTTAACTTTAATTGGGGATACCCTGACCGAAGGTACACTTGAAAGAAATAATTGGCCCCACGTAGTTGATAGAACAATTTGTATATCCATTATAGGGGATAATTGTTCGTTTTAATTATTTTTTTGAGCTCAAAATAATAATTGCATAGGCACATTGATCCATATTTATTTTTGATGAAGAGGATTGGAAAACCCCATGGTGAAGCACTCAAGAGTATAAAATCCTTGTCCAAATTATCTTGTAACTACTTCTTTAGTTCATCTAACTCAGTGGTGGATATTATAAAAGGTTTATTTGATATAGGCATAGATCTAGGAATAATTTCAATTGATAACTCAACATCTTAGTTAGGAGAAAGACTAAACAATTATTCAAGGAACACATCAGTGTAGTCCCTCATCCTTATACTTATAAAAAATTGGGGGATGCTTTGAGATGTAAAGAGTTATCTCCATTTATTGATATTTAATGTTGTCTTTGTATAAATATGGCCAATATATGTCCAAAATAGAATAAAACTCCACCAAAGTAAGTAATATAAGATTTACTGGGAGTTTCATTGCAGAAAAATTAATCTGGGGGGATTTATATACTTTGGATGAAATAATTTCCCCATTTGATGTTATCATAGATAAGTAAGCCTCTATATTTTGAGGTGGTGTTTGAATTTTTATACTAAACTTGAAATATATGAAATAATGTGAAAAACTAGAATCAAATAGTACATTCACTATTCTTGGATGAATATCAGTGTACCTCTCACTATTGGACCCATGATGCTCCAAAAAATGGAACAGAACCTGAAAAACACTGATTCATGGGCTCCACACAATAAGCCCTAACTTAGATCATGTTTAGGCACTATCACCTAGCCAACTGGGGATTTAATCTCACCTCTGCAGAGATTCAAACTCTGGGATGACTGGCATAATAACCATCTGGGAGAATCCTCCGCTACCACTACACCGTGTAGTGGTACTAGTGATGCTCTTAGATGGCTGTTAAGCTTGAGGTATCCAGTTCAAATCATGGGGGAGGCATATTAAATCCTGATAGGGCCCAGGGATAGTGCCTGCCACATGGAGGCGTAACTCCCTAGTGTCTTAATCCATGAGTTAGTGGGTGCGGGGCGTGACCAGACTATGACCCAGTTAGTGGTGTATGTGTATTAAAAAGGTGCATTTTTGTTGGATCTGTGATGCTCCCGAAAATTGAATAGAACCCCACAGCCCACTGAATCATGGGATCCATTAAACTGTCCCTAAATTGGTCCAGGTTCAAGAACTTTCCCCTAGCGAGCTAGGGAATTCATTTAGCCTTCACAGAGATTCAAATCTGGGGCGGACTGGCATAATAACCACTGAGGAGAATCCTCTGCTACACTACTCCATATGGTGTAGTGGTAGTGGAGGATTCTACCCAGTGGTTATTATGCCAGTCATCCCTAGGTTTGAATCCCCACATATGAGAGATTAAATCCCTAGGTGGCTATGGGATAGTGCCTGAACCTAGCCCAAGTAAGGGCCCATTGCACAGAGCCAATAATTCAGTGAGCTGCGGGGTTATGGTCTGTTGTCAGAAGCATCATGGGTCCAAAAAAGGCACCTTTTTAACATTCATACGCCACTAACTGGGCTGTAGACTTTCCATTCCCTACACCCACTAACTTGTGGATTGGGCCACTTGGGAGTTATGCCTCTACATGGTAGGTACTGTCCCTGGGCCCTACTAGGATTTATTACTCCTCCCCCATGATTCGAACCGGAGACCTCAGGATTAACCGTCATCTAGGAGCATCACGAGTACCACTACACCATATGGTGTAGTGGCAGTGGGGGATGATCCTCAGTGGTTATAATGCCAGTCATTCCCAGGTTAGAATCTCCATGGAGGAGAGATTAAATCCTCAACTGTCTAGGGTATAGTGACTGAACTTGGCCCAAGTTAGGGCCCATTGCACAGAGCCCATGATTTAGTGGGATGTGGGGTTCTGGTCCTTTTTCAGGAGTTTCACGGGTCCAACAATAACCACATCATTGTCGGGTTCCACCTTAGTCATAGTGATATACTATGCCCTTCCTTATTTCCATGGAGGTTGCTGTTGTTGATTGCCTCCAACAACCCTTGGATTAGGGAAATGGATCTCATAATGACCAGGTTCATTCCAGTTGAAACACTATACTATAGGTTGAGTATTGATCTAAACCATCCTTTATTCCCTTATATTTTTGGGCTTTTCATATCCCTTCACTAATAATTAGCCTGATTCCCATCTCTTCCACATTTGAATCATCTCATGGTTCCCTTTAGATAGTTCCCTAGATGCTTCTTCCCACACTTTTGAAACATAGGATCATGGGTTTTTTCCCCATTATGGGATTTATCTATTGATACTAACAAATTAAACTCCATTTTATGGCTTTTATCTCTAGGATTAAAAGACCAATGGGAGTCTTTGATCTCCATTTCAACCTTAAGGTCACTATGGAAAATTTTCTCATAGCTTTCAAAGTCTCAAATCGCTAAGGATCTTCAATGTCACAGTTTTAGTCCACTAAATAAGTGATACAATTATATTTTAGTGTTAATAAAAAATTCTAAGGAATATCATAAAATCCTTGTAAAATTTTCCTTATAAACCATAATAGACTTGTCTTCTTTTTTTCTTCAGCCCGAGGAACTCCCTTTCCATCCTAGGATAGAGAGTTCAGGGAAAATATTTATTGAAGAATATTTTATTTAATGTAACCCAATCCTTGGAGTCAATTTACTCCCTGGACTTTATTTTTGGATTAGTTTCCACTACTAATCAGTTTTCCCATCAAATTGATAGAACTCTAGTATGTATTTCTCTTCTTCTGAGCACTAAAGGATAGAAAATATATTCTCAATGGAGTTAAAACATTATTCTATGATAAGGGGATCAGAAGATCCACTAAATATAGGAGGCCTTTGTCACATAAAGAATTTGAAAAAACATTCTCTTTCTTAGGAGAAGGTGGGAGTTTCACATGATTATAGTAATTATTCATAAATTGATCCAATTGATCTAGTACTATCATTAATTTTTTATCTCCCATTCTCATCATATTAGACATTTCATTAGGGAAATATTCACCTTTCCTATCACATTGATTATTGTAATAGGTTCTTTTATTTCACACTATTAACTATGAAAAGAAAGAACAATTAGGGGGGATTCAATAGTTAGCTAATAAGAATATAAAAATCAAACTTTTAACATATAAGGATAAACTTATAAATGGAAAGTATATCATAATATGTGATTACCTAAGTTTCAATCTAGGTTTTCTGTGGTGATAGAATTATCCCTTGAGTTCTTAATAATGTTTTCTAATCCCAATCACCTAAAATAACTAGACCATACTATGATACCAAATATAGTGACCCTATCCGCTTACACATATTATGACACAATTTTATGAATAATTAACCATCAAATTCAAACCAAGGAACATAAAGAGTAGTGTCTTTGGAAGATTAGATACATAATTTGAAATCATAAAAAAATATTTTATTTAATCTAAATAATAATATATTAACTTATTTTGAGCTCTTACATCTTCGTAGGATAACTTAAGGAATACATAAACAAATGAATGAGCTAAAATTCCCAGTAAGGGAATAAACAAAGGAATAAATCATAGTACATGGGTTAGAAGGAATAAAATGATGACATAAAAAGGCATGGAACATGGATTAATATACGGAATCATAACATGAATGAAATGAGATCATGTAATAATAGAGTCATAAGAATTTTGCTTCAATATACAACATGACATAAACATGATTCAAGTCTAACTATAGAGACTATATAACATTATGGACATAGTCCCATAAACAAATAGGGTTTACCCCATGTACCAACCTGATGTCTCATGAGACTAATCACTACTCAATGCATTGGATCAATATTTAAGAGCACTAATCATAACATGTTCATTCATATGTGTCCCACATGAAGAATCAAACATATGGAATAAATATAATGGTTACTTATGGAAATAAATGGGTATCATAATCATGTCATAAGGTATAGAAAATGGTCATATCATAAAGGTGTCCATGAAAGAATAGATCTAAAAGATAAATGGACATTAATAATGAAAAATAGTTATATATAATGATAAATTATATCCAACTAAAATGAAAAATGTAAAAAGTGTGGTTAATAAACATTAGAAATAAGCCACTTTAGTGCGGTTTAAGGGAAAATATAAGTCTCTTTAAAATGAACAAAGGAATAATTGTTTTCATAAAAATAGAAATTAAATAAGACAGTTTTTAATGATAAAAAGAGTGCTTTTAGAAAAATATTGATGGCTTAAAACATATTATGGAGTGTATTGGATAATGGGTACGAAATTAGGAAGTTCCCTTAATCGGGTTTTCTTTTCGGGAGAAACTGAGAAGGGATCTTATAAAACATGAATTTCCCCATCAAATAAAGAATAATTGATATAGGTATATGTTTTTGGAAAATATAAAAAATATATAAGTATTAAATAATAATAATTAAGAATTACATTGGGGAAATGAGTGAGAAAGCGTAACCTAAAAGAAAATGGAGGTTCAAAGAGAATCCTTTACCTCATGTATGAAACTGTTCTAGAATTTCCCTTAATGTACTGGATAATCAAATTAGATAAATTAATCAATTAATTAATAACCTATTATACATGTATTTGATTTATTATAATTTTATTATGTCATTTTTTTGATGAGTTATTAGATTCATTTTCGTCGTTCTGGGAGCATTCGTTTCATGATTTTATGATTTGTTCCCTTAAGTTTAATTATGGGAGTTCTTTTAAAATGAATGAAAAACTGCCGAAGTGTAAATATATTATATTCATTCACCTATACAATTTTAAGTGGTACCATATATCAATTTTTCTTTCAATCATGAGGATGATTCAATAGATTGAATGTTAATGATGAATGTTAGATTATTTTGGCATTTTTTATCATCACGAAATAGTTTTATTTTATTATTTAATATTATGAATATATATTAGTTTAAAAATATGAAACAAGTTAAAATATACATGTTTTAATCTTTTTTAACCATAATAATGGTTTTATGACTAACCGTGAATGCTGTAAAAGAAAACGTAAACTCTTCATCCATGAAGGCAGTGAATTGACACCTCACATGTGATGTTTTCATTTTTAGAATAAAAGGAGAGAAGGGATTTGATGATTGATATTCCATTAACACAATAAAATTATAGTATATATATATATATTATACTGGAGTTATCATGTAACTTTTTATTGTCGAGGAATGGATGAGTTAGAAGAAAGAGAGGATTTAAAAGAAAAAGGTGGAGGATTTTACCTCTAATATGTCGTATCCTTGAGAACCTTCGGAACTTGGGTTTCATCTTTTATTGAGACAAGAAAGACCAAGAAATAGGGAAGAGTAATTTTAGATTAATTGGGTCTAATATTAGTAAGCTCCAAATTATATAAGGTTTGAGGAAAAGAGGAGGTGAGGGTCAGTATTTATAGTGGGAGCAGAGGGGTGTTTTTGATTATTTTATTTATTTGTTAATTATTTTGGCTCAAGACCATTAGTAGTGTTGATTATTATGAATAATTATAGTAAATAGTATATTAAATTTCGAACTAATGGTTTATTACATTATCCATGAATAAAAAATTCATGTATTTGCCTTAAAATGTTAAATACCATATATTACCATATTTTACTATTCACAAAAATTCAACTATTTTAGAAAAATCCCAAAAAATCACCCCAACCATTTTTAGGAATTTAGATTTCAAAAATAGACTCTATTTTATGAAAATAATTTTTTAAATATGAGAAATTTTAATTTTAATCAAAATCATCTTTTATTTGAAAAATATCGATATAAATATTATAATAGATTTTATGACACTTTGAAAAATTAATTAAGGTCTCATAAGATTATTTTATAATCATAAGAGAACAAAATATCAATTTATTAATCTATCTTAGGAAAATAAATTTCCTTTAAATCATTATATTAATTATAAAATTGTAATCATTTACATTTTAAAAAAATACCAAAACTTAATATATATTTTTAAAACATTTATTTACTTATACCATGATATAAATATATCATATTTTCAGTTATAAGATACATAAATTTTATTTATACTTTAATAGATGAGGTTAATAATCTGTTGGCTGAGTTACTATTCATAGTGGTCATATTACTATTCCAACGACCAATTTACTATTTCATTGGTATATGTTACTTAATTTCTAGAAATACCTCTTATTTCATTCATTATTAATTTATAAATATTTTATTTTTTTATCTATGTGATTTTTTTGTGATTTATACTATATGAAATAATTATAGGAACAAAATTTCCATTGATAAAATTTTTGGTTGTTACAGATATTCCCTAAATCTCACTCCTACCAGGTCTACTAGCCTCATATAAAATGAACCAACAACACAACGGAAAGTAGAATCCACAATATCTATGATAGAATCTTGGTGATCCATTGTTTCCCAAAACTCTTTCTTTATAGTCTTGCAATAACTACAAGAGAATTTAAAATCCATCTGAATAAAAGTAATAAGTATAATTCAAATGAGTGGAAACCCATCAAAATAAATACATAATTCTGGTAGCCTTATGCACATTGAATGAATCATCAGGGGATTCACAATCACATATAGAACTTGTGAATCGAATAACTCATGACTTTCTCAAGGAACACATAAAGTCATAGAACATTGTGCGAATGTAGTACTAGTCATGAGAATCACGATCACATGAACCAAACATGGTTACATGATCCACATAATAGTAAAGTGATCATTAGATCAAATCAAAAGATCTAGTGAAACCTCCAGGAAAACTTTACAATAGTATGGTTGAGGTTCAATAAATTAGTGAAATTTAATTTTTTATTGATTCGAACAACCGTCTAGGAAGATCAATTATTTCTAAATGCTTCTCACAAAATAGTATTGAGTATGGATCTCAAGATCATTTCTTGTAAGAGGTCTTACGAAGGGGTCACATAATAAAGAAAGATCACAAGAGCTCCAAGAGTTGGGTAGCCGGTGAATGAACCCCCCTATTCCACTATTTTTAGAGTGTTACATGGAATATCAAAAATTTCTTCTAATACCAAGAATCATTCAAAACAATAATTAGTGAAAGTGAAAAAGCATTAGGTGGGAATTTACTTTCCTCAAAACCGAGCCCTTGTCCCCACATATATTATTCCTAAGGGGGAGAATTTTTTGACGTCCACCAAATGAGAATTCTTAAATACACATGGGAAGAAATACATAAATATGGTTATTATTTTCCCCACAAATAAAAGGAAGAAAAGTTGGCAAAGACACACAGATCGTGTAACCTATAATAGGAAATGCGATCACATGACCTTCAGAAGATAATGTGAACATTACATGCACAACATATAACCTGATAAAAGATCATGTGAACCCACATTGAAAAAACCTCTTTATTTATTCAAAGGTTCCCAAGACACTCATATATTACAAGGTGGCTACCAGATGAGATCCACCAAGAAACATGATTTATCAGTCAACCGGAACCTAACAAATAATCCAAAAATACTTGTAAAATAAGGATAAAAATATGAAAAAGGTGGGAGCCTATTGAATTCATAAATCTTCATGAGATACACCCAAGTTATTTACAAGACACTATATAATCCCTAGAAACATATCCACCTTGTCATGAAAGAGTCCATGGGCATGTCACCCTCATCATGTGAAGGGCCTCAAACATGTCCAAGTGGTCATTCACTCCCCTTCATCTCTAAAGAAAAATAGAAGTGTTTCCATGTTAATGTTTGCGCATCACCACAATACACTTTGTTGGTCACATGACACATCACCAATGGGGATATTGGTTGTCTTCGAAAACACTCATTCCAATTCATGAGATCATAATCCTTTGTGAAATAAAAAAATAAATAAAAAGTGAAATGGTGGGAGATTCTTGTGAGGGGAAGATATATTGATTTTATTTTAACAAAGTTACATGCCCTAATCAGTCACCATTGATTATAACAAAACCCCCTTAACGATCCAACATGATCCCCCCATACCCCTTGGTATGACAACCTGATCTTCTAAAGGCCACATGGCAAGCCACCATTGTCTCATGGAAGGTCCTAGATAAAGAATCTCAGATCATGATAAATTTTTTCAATAGGCAACCCAATATCATAAAAGTCCATAGACATATTGTCTTGGCCTTATAAAGTTCCTTAATATTCCCAACAAATTATGAAATACACATATGATCATCCAAAATCCAATAAATTGGGGGCTTATGGGATGGACTTGTGATAACTTAAAATCATATGATGCCCCCTGAATAACCCATAGAAGGATATCATGATGCGCGTAACACCCAATTCCTTCAAAGACTCCAGCCAAAATCAAAAATATATGCTCTGCACAAGGTGGCGAATAACCAGGGTGGTGAAACCTATAAATTACCCCCTCATAATAATAAAATTCATCTGTTGATCCATGAAATGATGCATTTAGGCATCATATCATACATCTTGGAGCGTCCAATTTTGCGATCGCAAAGGTTTTCCACCATGTAAAATCCTGCGAACAACTTTAGGATCATGAATCATGCATATGAAATTCATGTGATGACTTGGGATCATGTGAAGGAATCCTAGAATGTCATCGGGGTTATGCGAAGGTGGTCCCATAGATCCGTTTCATTATGTAAAACCTAAAACAAGCTAAAACTGAACAAATCTAAGGCACACATGAAATAAAAACTAGAATAAAGACTAGAATACGAGAGACTTATGAGAAAACAATATATTTTGATCCTCATGAACTTCACAAGGATCATGTAGATCATGAAAAAACATTAATAAATTTCACCCAAGTCATGCGACATCCCCTCAACATACCATTTGGATAATGCGATGTCCTCCAGATATTTTATGAAAGTCACATGACTCCCTCTAGGCATGCCACCCGAGTATCATGAATCCCTTCATTCTCTCCATCTAGATCTTTTGATGTACTCTAGACATGTTTCCAAAGTTATATGGTGTCACCAGTGTATGTTATCTAGATTGAGTAATGTCTTTTGGTATTGGAGAACTTTTATGATGCTTTATTGATAATGTTTTGTATTTTTTGACATCTAACCTTTTATAAAAGAATGTTTTTTTCTTTATGATTGGAATCAATCCATCAGAATGAGTTTTATAAGAAATATGAATGTTTTTAAATGTTTGAATCTAAAAACAAAGGGGTAGAAATGTTTTTGTCTTTAAGATAGTTATTTTCCAGTCACAGGTTTCCGAACACAGGTTTTTGGACCGAGAAACATCAGATATAGAAGAAGTCAGAAATATGAATTTTTTTATTGGACTAATAATTGGTCTGAGATTCATATGAATTAAGTTCAAGATTCATCGGACTCAACATTGGTTAGAAATATGGATGTTTCTTAGTGAAGAAGTTATAATTATGGTGAAGAGGTTGAATGAAGATAGTGATGTTAGGAGTTAGAAAGTCCTTAAAATTTCTATCCTAGAGCCAAAAAATTATTTTCTTTTTTGTAATTCTCAAATATCATAATTTTACTATAACACATGTTATGAAAGTATTATGATAAAAATGGGGAGAATAGGTGATTAAAATCTTATTTATATTTGGTTGGAAGGAAAGGAGGCATTTAAATTAATGGAAGTAATAATACTTTCATATGAAAGTTAGATGATTCTTCTACAATTTTGAAGTTCTCATAAATCATGAAAACTCTCATGATAAAATCTTTTGAAGAACTGGAGGAATCATAAAGATTGTATCAGTTCTATAAACAAAGATAAATGTTTCATTGGATCTAAAATTACTAGATTGAGAATAATAGTTTGAATGAGTTATTGCTAATGAGGTTTCAATAATTTCGAAGTTGCAAAGTGGTGTTTCCCTTATAATAATAGTAAGATCATAATGAGAAGAGGAATAATGTCTTATAATATTAAGATTAGGAAGATAGTCAGATCACAATGGGAAGTGGAAGAAAGTGATATCTAGTTAGATTGTAGTGGGAAGAGGAAGAAATTCAAATTGTAATGAGATAAAGAAGTTATATAATAATAATGTTACATCAGACTAAATCTGAGTAAGTTACATCAGACTAAAGAAAATTTAGTATGATAAAGAAGATTTTTTTTGAAATATTGGGAAGGTTTAAAGTTGTCAAATTTGAAGTTTAAATGTGAGTATTTTATGAATATTTTGAATTTGAGTATGAGGGAAAAGTTTTTCAATTTCCTATATTTTCTATTATGAGTTTCCTATAAATATAACCTGAGTACATTCATAGTTTTTATCTTTTTTAAAATGTGGAAATGGTGGAGTGCTAAACATTTGAAGGAATAAGTTGAGTAAGTGTTATTTCTAGATAGATATCTCATTAGAAGATTAGATAGTTGAATGTTTTCTTACTATACAAAGGAAGATGAGACTAAGCTTTTGAGAAGAGTTTGAAAAGTGCAGAATGAGGAAGGGAGAATTGTATTAACTCAAATAAACTGATTTAATCAAAATTTATTCATTTTATTGAAGGACATAAAACTCAAGGTAATTAGACCTAAGAACATTTGTGGACCATATTGAACAAATTCAATATACTTTTGTTGGGGATGAATTGTTTTGTATTTTTTTTAAACTGATGAGAGTCAATATAATCATTACGATCAGGAGATAAATGGTGTCTAATGGGAGTTGGAATAAGTTGTATTCATGTATTCATAATAGTGAATTTTCATAGACCCTTGGGAGTGGCTATAATAATGATTTAGGCTCTCAAACTGGTGTAGTACCTTGTAAATCTTACGTAATTTACTTTTTTCCTACTTTTTCATGCATGGTTATTTACTAAAATATGATATGGAAATTAACTTTAATTGGTTTTAGGGGTTACGTTTCTAAAATTCTTGAAACTTATAAAAATTGAAAAACTAATTCAACTCCCTTCCTAGTTGTTATTCAATACTTTAGAACTTCAATTTGTATCGATGGGAAGGTTCCCTTATTGAATCCCTATCATGAACATTATCAATTATATCAAAATTAGAATAATTACTAAATTTAATAGAAAAAACTAATATGGATCGAAAAATAGAATGATTCCTTATCTCTTATATCATAGCATGGAATTTGTTGATGCTGCTACAATTGGATTTCCACCTATTGAGAAGGATTCACAAATGAATTTCTATTAATAAAAAAATATCAATGTTGATAAAAATATAGAAATGATATCCTTTTATCCTTTTTATAAAATGTTTATATAAAGGTGATAGGTCTCAAAAATTCAAAGCATATTAGGGACAAGCTAAAAAGTATTTTTTAAGGGAAAAATAATGTGAATGAAGAAAAGATAAAAATATATAATAGTAAGTATGAAGACATCAGAATGAGAGATGAAAAAAATATTGATGAATACATCACCAGAGTAAATTATTTTTTTTCACTACCAGAGGATTCAGAGATGTACTGAAATATTCTACAATTGTGAAGAAACTTATGAGAAAATTTTTAGATAAGTTTGATTCTAAAATTTATTATTTTGAAGATAATGATGTTTTATATCATGATAAGTTTCATACCCTTATTATTTCTTAAGAAATAATTAAAACACTAATGTTAAAAAAGAATAAGAAAGATGAAATGGTTTTTCAAGCCATAAGAAAAATGAAAATACAAGATGCTGAAGATATTTATCCTATTGACTCCAAAGATAAAGAGGATAGTGAGTTAAATGAAAAAAATCATGTATATAATATCCAAGATCTATAAAATAGAAAGATTAAAGTATGGAGGTAAAATTACTCTCAAATGTTTTGAGTGTGGTGGAATCACATACTTTTCTATGAATTTACCCAAGAAGAAAGTTGGATAATATTGAGATGATTTTGATGAAACAACTTGATAGAAGAAGTGGAACCAAAACACCAATGAAGGAAATTTATATAAAAAACATAAGAATAAGATTAATGGAAACAAAAGGAGTATGATAGAGTAGAAAGAAGTTATCATCCTCAAAAATGTTTTTATAGTGAAAGATATTACTTCAATAGAAAATCAAGATTTGATGGATATTTCTGGTGTTGTGCAATATATGGTCACATATCTTATAATTGTTTTCATATCTTGTAACTTCTCAAAATAAGGTTTTAAAAAAGATAAATAAATTATTAAATAAGGATGATTAACTTTACTAACCCTAATAAAGTTAAAAAAGAAAAATCTATAGATGTTAGAAACATTCCAAAAAAAATTGAATTTATGGAAGAAGTTTGTAGAATATGTGATCAAATAGGTCATCATTCCAAATAAAGTTTGAATCTCATTTCAGAAAAAGTTTCTTATTGAAGAAAAGAAAATGAATCTGGAAAGAAGAAAGTCGAGGAAAGTTCTTTTGTTGTTGAGACAAATTTGAAAGAAAGTAAAAGTAAAAAACCATTGATACATGATAGTGGGTTTTCTTCACATATGGTAGGAAATATAAAAATATTGAATCATGTTTAAATTCATGATAGAGGAGAATCTACCTTTGGTAATGATAGTCCCTTAAAATCAGAGGAATAAGAACAGTAAATATTGAAGAAGAAAAGTTGAAATATAAGTAATTTTTATTTATTTATGGGCCAAAAGAAAATTTACTTAGTGTAAGTCAACTTTGTGATGATGAAAAAAATTTATTTTCATAGAATATTATTGTATCACTAGAAGTGTGAAAAATGTAAAATTTATCCCAAAGGAGAAAAAAATAGTTGTAATGTGTTTTCAAAATGGAGAGGGTAATAAATCCTATTACTTAAGTGCTGAAGATGAAAAAAAAAATTGTGGTACTGATGAATTGGGAACCTTTTCTAGAAAAACATGAACAAAATTTATAAATTTGACATTATACATTATTTCTCATAGTTGAAAAAGAGGGATGAATATGTTTGTGTTACTTGTTAAAAAGTGAAGATAACTAAAAAAAGTCACAAGATAGTTGAGATTTAGTCTACTATACCTCTTGAACTTATTCATTCAAATATTTGTTGGTTGATGAGAAATCATTCAACAAATGAAGATTTATACTTTATCACTATATTCATGATTTCACTCGAATGAAAAAAATAATTTTTATGAAACATAAGTCAGAGCCTATAGAAATTTTCAGGTTTTTTTATAAAATAATTTGAGAAAGAAATGTGGGTTTATATAAAAAATTTTAGAATAGATAACATTACCAAATTCACAAGAAACACTTTTCAAAATTATATGAGAAACTGTGGTATAAATCATCAGTATAGAAATTCTTATACTCCAATAGAAAATGGAGGAGCATGAAGAAAGAATATAAGTTTGGTTTAAATGGGAATAATAATGTTAGAAGAATACAAAATTTCAATGTTTTATTAGAGAGAAGCAATTAGTACTGTTGTACGTGTTAAAAATAGATTCTTTTTGGGATCAAAAAGACCACATGACTTCTTATGAAATATGGTATAATAAAAAACATTCATTAAATTACTTCAAAGATTTGGTAAGTCCATGTTTAATTAAAATGAAAAATAAGAATCTGGGAAAGTTTTATGAGAAAGTTGAGGAAGGTTAATTTATGGGTTATTCACCCAATATAAGAAGTTAAAAATGTTAGAACAAAATATTACAAATATTGGTGGACTCATATGATGTAAATGTAATTGAAAATAAAAATTCCTTATCAAATATTGTTGAGAATGAAGAGGAGGATAAACTGGAGAATTTTAATTATAGTAAAAGTGAGTCAAAACATCCTTACCAAGATTATGGAGAATCATGTGATGAGGAATATATAGATAGAAGATAAACTTTGAAATTTTCTACGTTACAAAACCATCTTGAGTCCAAAAACATTATTCAAAATTTGAAGGCTCTAGTTTATACCCAAAGAATGTCTGGATTATAAAATCTAACTCCACTTATCTCAAAAGTTGAACTAGAATCAGTATCAAAGGATATTCATCATAATGAATGGTAGGATGCTGTGAGTGAATAGTTTTATCAAATCAAGAAAAATGAAACATGGGAACTTGTTCCATTTCTAGAAAATAAAAATTTTATTGGAACAAAGTGGGTTTATAGAAACAAATTGAATAAGCATAGAGAAGTTTTAAGAAACAAATCAAGAATTTTTTGTAAAGGATTTGTATAGGTGGAAGGTGTGGATATTTATGAAACTTTCCCCACTTGTAATATTAGAAACCATTACAATATTTCTATCAGTGGTCGCACATTGAAATTACAATGTTTATCATATTGATGTAATGTTAGAATTTCTCATTGAAGAAATTGAAGAAGAAGTTTACTTTGAAAACCTTGTGTGTTTCTACTTGACGAGGATAAAAAAAAGTTTTTAGATTGAAGAAGTCATTGTATGGGCTAAAATAAGATCCATGTTCTTGGAATTATATGATTTTTTTTTGATATTGTCGAATTTTTATAAAGGAAAAGTTTATATCAACTTATATGTGAAATATGATGAATTAAAAACCCTAATTTTAATTGTTTAGGTGGATGATATAATTTTTTCTAAGGATAGAGAAGATGTTTGTAAAACATTTTCTGAAGAAATTAAAAGGAACTTTGATATGTCAATGTTAGGAAAATCAATATTCTTACTTGGTTTAAAAGTTCAAAATAAAAGAAGAAAACAATTTCCTACCTCAAGAAAAGTATGTCGGGGAATTGTTACAAAAATTTGGCATGATGGAATTAAAAGAAGATTATACTCCTATCTTAGTGGGGATTAAGTTGAGAAGATATGAGTTTGGTAAAAGTGTGAATCAAAATGTCTTTATAAATATGATATGAAGTATACTTTACCTTACAACCTTAAGGCCAAATATTGTTTATACTATGACTTTGTCTGCTAGGTATCAAAGTTATCCAAAGTAATCACATATTTTGGTAGTAAAAGAATTCTAAGATATGTTAGAAGAAAAAATAAAAAATGGGTTGTTATATAAAATAAATTGTGAGATACGGTTTCATGGTTATAATGATGCCGATTGGAATAGAGATTCTAATGATAGAAAATCAATGTCTAGAGGAACAATTTTCTTGATTGAATGTTGTATAAGTTGGAATAATAAGAAACAGAGTTCAATAACCTTGAGACGAACAAAATAAAAACATATTTGGACTACTCAAGTTTTCACATAGATGTTGTGGATGAAAGTTCAGTTGGAAGATTTGAAAGTAAACCTTTCTAAACTATTCAAGATACTTTGCGATAATTAGAGTGAAATTGATATTTCTAAAAATCCTATCCATCATTCAAAATGAAAACAATTTGATATAAAGTTTCAATTTATAAAAGATAATGTTTTTGAGAGAGATGTTTTTTCTAGAATATATATCAATGAAGTATAAAATTTCTAATATCTTCATAAAGTAAATACCAAAAGAAATGTTTGTTAAGTTAAGGATTCAAATTAAATGTTCAACCTCCTCCAATGAATTCATAAATCTCATAATGATGTCCCCCACCATGCTTTGTATTATGTTGACAAAGGGGGAGATAAAGAAACAACTTTTTAATTTATAATAAATTTTTACTTATCTTTCTTTAATGAATCTAAAGCTGTGGTTATCATAGAATGGAGAAGAGAAAGAGAAAAGGGATAGAAAAAAGAAAAATAAGAGGAAAATGTAAATGTGATGGGGAGTTTATCTTAACATAGAATTAAAATTTTCTTATCATCGAGGGATGAAATTACTTCAAAAACATTACTGTATCCAGCAGTGTGGTGTGAGGAAACTATCTTTTCTGAAAGGATATATTTGGATCAAAGTTGAAAACCTTGAGTTTTTTTACAAATGTTGAGTTGGAAAAAATTAATGAGTAGAAAAAGTTTTTAACAACATTGTTAAAAAACTAAAAGGGTATCTTTAAGAACCTTTTTAATGATTTGTTTTAACATTTTTTTATTTCATGATAACTAAACATTTATAAAATAATGTTTTGTTAATCAATACAAGACCTAGTCGATCAGAATGAGTTTTTTTTAAGAAATATGAATGTTTTGGAATGTTTTAATCTAAACACAAAGGGGGAGAAATTATTTTGTATTTAATAAAGTTATTTTATGCACATAGGTTTCCAGACACAGTTTTTAGACTGAGAAACACTAGACACATAAGTAGTCAAAAAAAAATGAATTTGTTGATCAGACACATCATCAGTCTCATATCCATTATCATTAAGTTCATGATTCATTAGTCTCAATATTGGATATAAATTTAGAAGCTTCAAAGTGATTAATTAATAATGATGCTAATGAGTTTGAATAAATATAGTGGTGTCAGGAGTTAAATAGTTCTTAAACTTTTAAACCTAATTTACTGGTTTTTAATTCTCAAATATCATAAGTTCCCTATAACACATTTTATACAATACTCATGAAGAAAACATGTAAAATAGGTGATGACAATCATATTGAGTTTTGGTTGGAATGAAATGAGTTGTTAAAATTAAGGTAAGTCATAATACTTTCCTATGCAAGTCAGAATATGCTTTTCCAATTTTGAAGTTCTCATGAATCATGAAATCTCATCGGATAAAATATTTTGAAGAAATGGTGGAATCATAAGGATTGTATTAGTTCCAAAAATCATGACAAAGATTGAAATATATCCAAAAGGACAAGACTAAGCACTGAAGTCTAAATGAGTTATAACTAATGAAGTTTGTGGAATTTAAAATTTGCAGAGTGGAGTCTCCATTGTAAAGATAATAAGACTGTAATGAGTAGATGAATAAAGTCAGATCATATTGAGTTCAGAAATATAGTTTGGTAATAATGGGAAGATGAATAAATTAAGATCTTAATGAGATGATGAAGATATTCCGATAGTAATGTGAAGAGGAATAAATTCAGACTGTAATGAGTTGTTGAAGTTCCATCGTAACAAAGTTACATCAAACTGAAGCTAAGGAAGTTGCATCGGATTAAATAAAAGTTATTGTGATTGAGAGGATTGATTTTGGAGAAATATTTAAAAGTTTTGAAGTAGTCAAACCTGAATTTTAAATTTTAGCGTCTATGGAGATTTGAAATATGAGTAAGCAAGAAAAGTTTTTCAGTTTCCCACCTTTTCTATTTATAGCCTACTATAAATAGAAGCAAAGTACATTCTTACTTTGTATCTTTTTTGACATGCATAAAAGGTTCAGTGCTATAAAGTTTATGTCAAAAGTTGAGGTAGAGTTATTTCCTAATAGAGTTCTCATTAAAAGATCATATAGCTAAAAGTTTTCTTACAGGATTGAGGATGATCAAACTGAGCTTTTGAGAAGATTTTTAGAAGTGAATATTGAGAAAGGGAGCATCATATTTAGTAAACTATACTGAGTTAATTGGATTGTTTTCATCGTACTGAAGCCTATCATACTCAAGGTCATTGGACCCATGAAATTTTATAGATAATATTGAATAAAGTATTTATAATTTTTATGGATAAATTATTTTGTAATCAAACATTTTAAATTTATGGGAATCAGTATAATCAGTCATATAAAGAGATAGAAGATATTTAATGGGATTTGGTGCTTGTTTTATTCACTTATTAATAATAGTGAATTTCTGTAGAACCAGGGGAGTGGATCTGGAAAGGTTGTAAGTTCTCACACTGAGGCCAAACCTTGTAATATTGTTTGACTTAATTGCTTTCCTACTTTTTTATGCATGATTATTTACTGAAATATGATAAGGAAATGAAATTTAATAGGTTTTAGGGGATAAGTTTCTAAAAGTATCAAAACATATAAAATGTGAACAAATAATTCAACTCCACTTTCTTAATTGTTATTAAATCCTTTGGAACTTGAAGGATTATCATCTAGATATCACGACATCCTCCAAGCATGTTAGCCAGGTTTTGTGATGACACCAGGAAATGTAAACCATGTCTCATGGGGACACTAGGAAATCAAAACACAGATAACATGATTTCCTCCATACATGTTAGCCATGATCGTGGGATACCATTCAGAAAAGTCAATTGGATCATGAAATTATCCTTATATGTGTCTGCTATGAAAATACGACATGCTCAAAAATGTTTAAGTATCCTTATACATGTTAGGAAGATAATCAGAAAGGTCAGGAAAACAACTAGGCCATGTAAAATAGACATCCCAGGACATGATAGCCTTGTATAGGGGGAATATTAGGGAAACTTTAGTGTGTAATCCCCGATCAAGTAAAATTTGAGAACTATGATTCCTTCCATAACTTGGATACATATGATGATTTCATAAGGCCCAATATCAGATGGGAATCCACCTTAGTGTAAGCCCCTCTATGTCTCAAACACTCCAACCACAGGGACCCAATCTATCCAATTGGATGATCATTCTTCCTCATCCACCTAATCTATTGTTGCATGTAACACAAGAAAGAAAAGAAATAAAATTATTTAAAAAATTAAATTTCATAAAAAACTAAGGTTGTAACATTCTACCCCCTTTAAAATTAATTTCTCACACGAAATTCATCGTGGTCATTAAGGATTTAATACATTAATGTTATATTCATAGAAACCCAAATCATAAAAATGAATACTAAATCTTCCTTTTAAGAAAAAGAAAGTTTAACACTTAATATTCACCCAAAGTAACTCATAACTAGGTTTCCACATAAGAGAACATATGTTGAAATTGAAAATATGGACATAGAAGAGAAAACTAACTATCAATTTCTGATGGATAGTGATAGAGAACATGTTCAAGATAAAGTTAAATACCACAAAACCATAAACCAAATAGATATGGAAAAGGTCTGTGATATCATAAAAAATGATAATAATAGGATAAATTTATATTTAAAAAATATTTTAAGAAGATATAATTACTTGATTTCATCTCATAAGTAAAATCTCACTCTATGGTTGTGTCTTGTTCAATTTTCAATTCATCTCTTACTCTAAGAAAATATGATGTTGAAATTGTAATGCCTAAAGAACTAGTGGATCATTGACTAAAAAATAAATTTTTATTTCAAAAGATCTTTCGAGGAGAAAGTGGGAAACCAGAATGACATCAAAGACATAAAACACAACCATGCCTCCATAGCCAAGATCATCAAGACCAAATACAATCCACTTCAAAGTAAAGAAAATCCCCACCCTAACAACAAAAAATATGATCAACATACACCTTCCCATCGCTGCTCGGCTAGGTGTTCCATGCAAGAATGCATGGGCCCGGTACTAATGGAAAATTCCATACCCTCTCAAAACATCCAAATCCAAATAGTGATGAAAATAAGAAAACTCCCCTCTCCGAACATCTTCTAGAATAGTCCCTTAAAAATAGACTAGATGTGTTGTCTCTTGGACAAGGCCATGGTTCCACAAGAAAACACACAAAATAAAAACCACAAAATCTTCATCAATTTTTAGAAATATAAGCCAAGTCACCCATCAACAAGTCAAAATAAATCAAAAGTTGAATCCTCCAAAAACACCTTGCAGATCACTATACATCACCAAGAAGATAAAACCTCAATAGAATAACCTCAAAATATAATACTCTTAAACAAAACTGAAAAATATCAAGCATCATGTGCTCTACTAATCATTCCTACCTCCGTCGTAGCACCACTGCCAGACTGAACCACGATTGCAAACCACCCCCAGTTCTTCACAATTGCAAAACCCATAATACCTGATTCAAACTGAGAAGGACACCAAGTCCTAAATGAGACAACCAATAATCTTCAAAACTCTAGAACACCGAAAGATAAATACCCACAATTGGACAACACAAGGAAAGGAGAACCCCGAAGAATACTCATCCACAACACTCCAGCACAAAACCTAGAAACCAAACTAATTCGAGAGAAGAAAAAAAATACAAACTCGAAAAAAATAAAAAGATCCAAGATCAAGAACCCATCACCATGATGAATCCCACCCGAGCGTCGAATACTCAGAAAATAACGCAAACCAGAACAAAGATCACGTCTTCACCTTCCAAAAACTCAGAGACTGTAGTGGAACACCTAGTGCGCACACTGATGACGAAGTTGCAACCCTCAAACGTGGAAATTGGAAACCGACTACTGGACCTTCATCGTGATGCTGAAAGAGACCCTATCTAGAGTAGGTGGATTGAACATGGAGGTAGGCCAACATTGATGAGGAAAAGCTGAGGCCAAAGGTTCCACGAGGTTGCATGAAATCGTCGTGGGAGAGAAGTCTCCACAAGCCTGCCGATCAATGCCTAGGTGGTGAGCCGAGCTGATCCGAGGTGGTGGAGGTGGCGATAGAGTGAGAGAGAGAGATCTATGGTTACAACGCCCCTTATGGGCTCATCTTTCTCTTTCGCACCAAAGAACTAGTGTATCATAAGATCCATAATGGGATGATAAGTAATTCCTTCCATCCCTAGTTATAATCACAAAAAAATGGTTAGTACATATTATCTAATATGTATAAATATTCATATTACCAAACATTAATCTCTAAAACCTCATCCAAATTTCAATGTAAATAATTTCATAAATGGTTACCCTTATGAAACTTTCAAAAGATTGAAATCCATTATTTTTTAAAGAAGGTCACTAAACTTATCATTTATCCCTAAAAACATGATCTATGTATTAATTTCCACATACCAAACATGTGAATACCATTATCATGTATTCTATTGAAACATGGTAATAACTATAATTACCAAAAAAACATTGGTGAAAACATGTATGCTTTAAAAAATCAACTATTTCCTCATATAATAAATCCAAAAATTCTATAAACTCAACTAATCATATAATAAAACAACTTGTGATTATATTACTAATCAGTTCCAAAATAATTAATACTATCTCATTTATTTTATCAAAATCAAAAATATCTTTATATCATTATCCCAAAATCATGTACATTTCAAGGGTTATCCTTCCCTTAATCACATGTTTTCCAAAAATATCACCTTACAACCTCAATCAATTTTAATGGATACCAGTACCATTCAACATTTGCTCTCAAATCCTTAATGAAAAACTACAGTGGACCAATCCTTATATGTTTCATTATTCCATTATACCTAAAAATTACTTCTATAACATTATTATTAAATTCTCTTACATAAAAACTCAATCATTCCAACACTTCATTATCATACTCCACATCACCAATAGTGATCGCATGATATTTCCCTTTGTCTTTGGATTTAAGAGGTTTATGACGTTAATCACCATCATTAACCCTTGGATTTGGGAATTAATTGGAATAATTCCCATTTTACTTACAATTTAAGTATTGAAGTGTAGGGGGGTTTATTCTGTGTAGCCTTCTCCCTATAATCATCCTTAAATAACTTCTTACCATTAATTTCAAATTTTTTATCCAGATGAACTACCTTTCTACACTTGAAATATTTACCAGTCCCCTTAATATAATAATCACCATTCTTCTTTACACACTTTTAACGTAAAGTAAAACTCATCTTCATTTATCCATGGTTTTAAATTTTTCCTTGAACTCTAACTTCCTTTCTTGTCAAAAACATGAGATTATTACATAACTCCAACCTCTATTTTCACCTTTATATCACATCATAAGATATCTTAATAGCTACTGAAGTCCCTTATGGTTAACAACCTTCAGAGTCGTGTCTCTAGGCCACTAAAAAATTGACTGACCATACATTAAGGTAGGATGATAATTCCATAAGTGTACCTCACATGTCTTGTAAAATTTTCTTCATAGGTTCCAACAGATTCATCATCCTTTTTATTTAACTCAAGAAATTCATTCTCCATTTTTTTATAAATAATATGAGGAAAATAATTATTAAAAAACAAGTTCTTGAAATCATCCCATTCTATGGATTCAATTTAATACCATTGCCTCATATTCTTGATAAAATTCCCCCATTGATCGTCTTCACTTTCTAAATGAAAGATAGCCAAAAATGAATTTCTCATGTTCTGAAAATTAGAGAACTGAAAATATCTTTTTAGTGGTAATGATCCATTTCTCAGACACTATTGAATTAGAAGACCCACTGAACGAAGGTATACAACACTTTTTGAAGGACTCAATATAATTTTTTCCCTCTATTTCTCATTTGAAAGTCCATCACGATTCATAGCTTGAAAATTTGTGTGAGAATAGCACCATGTTTTTTAATTCCTTCCCCCACAAAATTCTATTTCTCATGAAGACAATATTTTCATTGACCATTACATTCATCATTAACGTGATTCTTTAAGGTTCTATCCATTTAAAAAACTAGAAATAATAGTGTGAGAAACACTAATCATAGTGGCATAACCACATAATAAAAGGAAATTACTTATAAAATTTCAATCTATGACACATTAGGTTTAATCCTAGGTTATTCAAGAAAATTATGAAAACTCTAGGATAATAACCTGTACTTGTACTTATCCTTAGGGATCTTACTATGGTTTCTCATCCTAGTTTCCAAGTTTTTACTAAACCTTTCCTCTAATACAAACTATAATGACCCATGATTTTCATACATGGATATTACATATTTTTAGATGAATATTCATTACATTACAAAAACACATTCATGGGGACCATAATAGTTTAGTGACCTAGGAAACTAGGAACAAAAAATTCTAGTCTGGTGAAAGATCTTAAATGATTTCCATAAAGATCTTACCTTTTAGTATCCCTACTTAAAACCTTTATTTAAAACCTTTGGAAAGGAAACATAAGAAAAGGGTGATCTAAGATGATTAGAAATGGTAATAATAGAAGATGTAAATTTATTATCTTATGAGATCATAATATAAGAAATATGGGTATATGACCATGATCAATTTTCATATAAAACATGTCATTGATCATAAACATGATTAATTGCATAAAACATTAACATTTAAAAATACATGAATCATAAGAATACAAATTCATCATAAATTAATCACAAAACATAAGTTCATATCATAAATGTGTTTGAAATCATAATATGTATAGAAAAACATTTCATATGTCATGGATAACTACCATGACTCTCAGATCATGCCTTATCACCTATACCCACTAACAGGTCAACCACATCAATTTGTTTCGCATCACAGATCAAACACATAAACTTGTTTCCCATCAAAGATCAAGCATAATGACTTTTTTACCATCTCGGAAAAATCACATTGACTTATTTCATCTAACTAATTCTTGAGATATAATTCAATACCCAATGCATTGTAGGGATATATAGGTCCCACAAATCACTTAATGAAAACAATAAATATGTGTTCCATATAAACATAAATAATTCACCATATCAGAACCCATGTAAAGAATAAAACATTCATAGAAATAATAATAATGATATCCCTGGTTCATATAACCAGTAAAGAAAAAGTAATTAAAAATACTGTTATCTTAGATTGAAATTATTTTTGTTTTAAAATAACATTGAAATAATTCTTGGGGTAAATATATTTTCCATTATGAAATCATTTTTTAAAGAGTTTTAAAATTATAAAGAAAAACAAATTATTTGAAGAAAACCATGTTAGATTGTAAAGGAAGCTTTAAATCATTAAAGCATCCTGAAAGTGGTAAAATCCACTCATTCCATATAATTTAAATGAACATTCATTTTGTATATTTTTTTTTGTAAAAGTCACAAAACACCTTTCTTAGAAAATGACAAAAAATATTCTTTTCAAACCATTTCATACAAATTAAAACATGGGTAAAAATAACTTCAAAAATTCATAGGATAATATTAAAAAAATTATATTTTTTTTAAAAACATGGAAATGGATGATAAATATTCTATAACAGAGACTTAAAATGAAACAATCTTTATTATTGATGACATTGTGAAATAAACCCTAGACAGATTATAATCAGTTGAATCATATTCCCAACGAAAGAAATTTTTATATATATATGAAAATACCATAATATTCAGGATAAGACTCATAAAATAAAATCATTAATAGTATATACACCACGTAGAAGAAACAAGTAGTGTATAAGGAATGTGTCCCATAGAAATAAAAGTGATAAAAAATTCCTTACCTCAAGTATCACCTTTCCTTTCCCATGTTCAAACCTCCTATATAATAAATATAGATTTATTATACATGAATTACATAACCATATATAAATCAATACCATGTATGATTTTGTTATAACATCTCTCCACCTGTTTATTAAAAATTAAAATCATTGTTCTTGGAGACATATGATTAACTTTCCAAGCATGTTTTGGTTCGATAGTTCACATGACTACATGATTTATTTAATTTATGTGTGTTGCGATCAGATTAGAATTTATATTTACCTCAAACTACACTTACTACAATGATGTAGTATAGTGATATTATGTGGTTGATCCCATAAAGAACATTTTTAGAAGGAAACAAACTGGGACTTTTAACCTGTTGTATTGGAGTCCTCAAAAACTGGTTTGCGTTTGGGATTTATTAAATCTTTTGGGTTTGGTTTAGAATTCAGGGATAAGGTAGAAATCATGATCAATTTTGGGGTTTAGGTAAAAGGATAATCTTGATACAAACATGGTATGGTCCTAATATTAGGTTGTGAAGTCGTGAAAAGATCACTTGTTGATTATAGTCAAACCAAATAGATCTATCTAATATGAAACCATCCCTTGGTCCCGATATAGATAAAAACCTAGTTTCATTAAGCCTAGATTATATGGAATAAAATATTGTAGTCTAATGATCATAGAGTACTCTATTCCAAGAAGGTCAGGTGCATTCATTCAAACATCACATGGTCGGTTTTGTTTAAAATATTTGAATAAAAATTTATTATATAACCTTATTACTAGAATTAGGGATAACAATGTACAAATTTAGAGATTAATTAAGTATAGAACACACCTAATATCAATCCTTACCCTAAGAAGTTTAGCCGCTCATGATGGTAAAAATTAAGATTTGAAGAAACACTTAGGAGTATGCTTCATAGATTAAGAAAAAAATTGCGATATAATAGTTTTCAATCATGGTTTCAAAAATCATGTAGTTAACAACTAGATCAAAAAATAATCCAATCAATTAATTACTTGAAATAATAAACCCACATGAATGAATGGTTCAGCCACTGTCGTAGGAAAATAGAAATGGTAAATGTATGTTGAAATTGTAGATGGAAATGAATAGGATATAGAACAATAAAAAATTCTTGGATTTAATTGAAAAATTAGAAAAAATATCTAGATATGGTTTGGGAGAGAAGATAATAAAGAAAAATTGAGAGATAATTAGAGCAAAATGGTGGAAAAATCAATAGGATCAAATGTTCTTCTAGTTGTGAGATCATTAGAAGTAAATAATAAGGATATTACATGATGTGTAAAATTTTTATGTTGTGTAACCTCTATCCATGGGTTTCTCCACGATTTTTGGATCTGGAAAAAATCTCAACCTAAATTTCCAAGATTTGAAAGTTCAACTCATCTCATGACATGTAACTATCCTTCATGACATGTGAATTCCTTTGGATATCTATTTTAAGTGATCATTTATTGTAACTATCTTTCATTTATAATGTTACATGACATTTTTTGTAGATTCACATCTTGTAACCATTCCATGTATGGTAATTTCTTCTTGACTTTCTTTGTGTATTATAACACACTGTGAATGATTCTTATACATAGTGCAAGCCAATTTCACAACATGAAACTATCATTTTTATCCCTTTTATCTAACTTTTCCTTTAGAATCTTGAAAACCTATTCTATGAAATAAAAAAAACATACATGGCTCATTATTGTGTGAAACATGAATAATCATTAATTAAATGAATGAAAAATGTATATAAAATTCCAACTTATCAAATTCCCCCACACATGAATAATTTCTTGTCCTCAAGAAAAAAATGATCTTAATATGGATAAGAAAAAGAAAAAATTCTCTTTCATTAAGAAAAATTTATTGAAATAAAGAAAATAAAATTATGTGTAAATAGAAAAGGTCAATCTTATAGAATCACTCCTTTATATAAAATCAATCACGCCTCATAGTTCATATCTTTATTCAAATTCTCAAACCTTTAATTTAAATCTAAAAAATGTTTCTAAAATTCTATAAACATTTTTTAATTTACCTCACAATGAATTTTATCTCATCACTTAAAGTAAAATGAAATTGGAGTTATGTTCATACATTGAATACATGTTCCTAACTATAGGCTTGCATTAGTTCTACCATCTCCACTTCATCAAGGAAAATACAAAATTAATCATGAGGGATTTAGAAAAAATGGTTCAAATGACTATGAGGTTGAAAGAATGTGGGTAAAAAGTGGAAATCGGGCTCAAAAGGAAGGTGTGCTCTAAAGTTGAATGCATGATGAAAGGAAATAGTACTCGGATGTGGTTTCTTCAACATCAAACAACATACATGCTCTAAAAATCTCAAACTTGATCCATAAGTGTATCACGTTTGTTTCAAATAAATATACCCTATTCTTTTATTTTATATTTTCTTTTTAATTTATTTTTCGAAAGTCATGTTTAGGCCAGATCTCACATCTATCTCCTAACCACATATGATCCTTCATGGGATTCATCAGTATGGAAATGGTGATTTTTTATCTTCCTAATACACAACCAAATAATATTTTTTCTTTTTTTTTGTATTTTTTTAAAGGAACAAGGTAGGTGTAAAATGGAAAAAATTACATATGGATTATAACAAATTAGTCTGGTAAGTACCACAATACATCTTCTCATTCAAAACATCCCGTCTCTGTTGGCTAAAAATTACCCCACACTTGTTCAAAGTATAATCATGCATAAAACCAAGAGCAGGGTAGGAAGGGATAATTAGATTTGAATATATTTATCCTAAACATGTCATTCCTAGAAAATATGGGATCAATGAAGGAAAAATGTAATGTGGGTATCAAGAAAAAGTGGATCAACAAAGATACATCAATCATATTAAAATTATATTTGTTCATTCATATCCTCAATAAGATCTCAATAAAAGTTTCGATAGGTTTATATACCCTAGATGTCACCGAAGAATATTACTAAAAAATAATATAAAAACATTGGAACATAATCCTCTCAAGAATGGGAGTAATTAAAAAACTAGAAATCACTCAGGGTATAAAATCAAGTAATAAGTTAATCAAGATAAATTTTAAAAATTTTGAATTTGAATTAAATTTCTAAACTCAACAATCATTCTAAAAATATAAATAGGATCAAAGTATGTATTTCCAAAAATTTCCAACTTAAAATTTTCTATTATTTAAATGGGTGAAATGAGTTTTTAGGTTTAAAGCATGCTTCCAATGAAATATGTCTCCTAAAAAAATAATAACAATAAATAATCCTAGTGTATCAATATTAAAGATCTAGAAAGACTCCCTGAAACTTAAAATGATATAGTGTCCACATCGTCATAAAATGTACCATGGGAAAGATATGACAGATAAAGTGTAGACAAATGAAATTAAAATTTTGAAAATTTATGATAAGGAATCAAGAGCTCACTATAATTAGTAGCATGCCATGGGAAAACTTGATCAATATTGATTTTAGAATTGGGCTACTTGAGTAATTCATTAGGAAGACAAATCCTACACTGGATAAAACATTAGTACACAAGGTTTAATCATTTGGAATGTAGTAATATGGGTATGTGTGCATAGTGAATAACAATGAAGGAAATATTATATAAATATAGATATGTGTTGTACAATAAAGTTAAAAGTGTCCTATAACTAAAGTGATTAATCTACAAAATAAAAAAAAATCATAATTAAAAATAATGAGGAAAAAATATGAAATATGGGTTTCCTCCAATAAAGTGATAACAAAGTCATTGTCATCAAGATGGATGTAACAAAGAATCAGTCATAATTCAATCCATATAATTAGAAGTCTTCTGTCTCCTACAAGAACTAGTGGTCATGTCATCGAGTTATCATGGATTCTTGGTGGGATTAACCACCTTAGGAGTATACCAATCATGGGACTGGTGCAGAAGAAAAAGAATATGTTCTCGTCATAGTGGTGAGGGATAATGAGATATCTAGTGATCAGTCCACAAGATAGTGCTTGATATTATTCAGATGATGAGTAATCCATCGAAAAAAGGTATATGGTTACAGCACAGGTGAATTTATGACCTTATAAGAGGCAGAGAAGCTTGAAACGACTACTATAATAGTATAACGAATTGAAATATAAGCTAGGTAAAATAATGAAAAAGAAAAATCCCATATATATATTAAGTGAAATATTACAATAGTGATATGGAAAATAGGCAATAAAAAAATGATCCCCCAAGAAGCATAAAAAAATGGGTAATATACTAGGGTATACTAAGAGTAATCAAAACCATCATGTAGCACATTCAAATTTCGCTCTTGAATAAAGGGTGGCTGCAGCTGACCCACCAGGCCAATAGCTGTAATGGAAGAAGGGGTTGGTCGATCAGCTGCTGAAGGTAGTTCCATGGTGTTGGAAGATTTCTCAGTGGTGGGTGGTAGTGAGGTACCAATCTTGAGTGTGGTTGTGGATCTATTAGCTAGTCCAATTAATGTATACTTAGTGGATGGGGTTGTTTCTGGGCCCTTTCCCCTCCGAAATTTCTTTTCCAAGAAGTCATGCTGGGTATAAGGGTTAGTCAGTTTGGATGGATTCTTGGACAAGGTGGTGACTGGGGCAGGAGTGGTGGATGATGAAGGGTAGGTAGAGGCTAGTGGAGGCTGAAAGGCTTTAGTGTATGATGGTGGTCTACAGGTAGTGAAATGAGAGAGCTCTACCAAGGGGACATGAAGCTCAGTAATATGATGTAGATTTTATAGGATGAAAAGGTGTATATCACATAGATCTACAAGTTATGATGGGGTGGGTGGAGTAGTTGGGTGGGTTGTGGTTGCTACTACAGGGGTGGGATAAAGGTGGTAGATATAAGTGATGTGGTAGGACCATGTGGAGGTTCAGTTGCATGATATTCTGGTGCCTCGTTAGCAGCCTCAATGTATCCTGACACCCATCGGCAGATGTCACCATCCTTGATTAGTTTATGTAACTTGTGAAACAATAGGAATTCAATGGATTCTATGGGACCAAGGTAGGTGGGTTGAAATTTGGCATAAAAAATGTTAAAATGACATACTAAATTGGTGATAAATGATCCATCCATGAGAATAACTTGCGCTTATTGGACATGTGCTCTATAGTAGAGGAAAACCTAAGATTCCATGTTGAGAACATGGATTCCCATGGAAGTAGAAAGGATGAGGATGTACAGCTAGATAATGTTGTTGTGAGACTATTCTTGAGAAAAATAGGAATTCTTTAATTCCCTATGAATAATTTAGAGTGCTTCACCTCAGAGATGTGTTGACTTTGTAATCTGAGGATCGTTCTTAGTGTGAGTGTCCCGAGAAGTCATCATACATAGACTTTTTTAATCATACTTTCATGGATCAAGATACAAGGTGTGTAATACCTATGATGTGGTGAACTCTTTAGTATAATCATTTAACCCTATGAAAAACTCAATGAAAGATAGCTCATGAGTTCATCCATCTAATAGGAAGAGGATACTGTCGACATTGACCTTGAAAGTGGAAAGGAAATCAAATAATTTCTCCTGATATGTCTCGTAATGCACATTGATAATTTAGAAGATATGAAAACAGTCAAGGAGTTGGAGGACCTCCTCAATGATTTGCAGGAATGCAAGGACGACCATGTCAAGATTTTTTTTGGTCCTCATTGGTTTTTACTATAGAAGGTAGAGCGAAACATGGTGCTAGGGGTCTAAAAAATGTAGGATGGGGTGAGGGTGGGGAATAGAATCCTCATATGACCTACTGGAGTTTTACAAAGAGTCCTCATGGACATCGGGCTCTACAGTGATTGAAGCAGAGGTTGAGGTGGAAGATGTGTGTGGTTCTGGAGAAGCGACACCGCTTAGTGCATGACCAGAGGTGGATCACCATGATCAGGAATAGGATTAGTAGGAAGAGTATACAATATCTTCATACACAATATTTCAGATGCATGGTCGGTTATGGAGAGGTGTAGATGAAGTTGGAGGGGTGAGGGGGAGACATGAGGTGGAGGGTGTTGGTGGGGGCTGGGTGCGAGTGGTGAGTGATGAGATAGGAGAGTTGTGCATGATGTGAACCCAGGTTCACAACCTAAATATATATTGAAATTAAACAATGTGTAATCAGATTCACAAAGTGTAATTTAGGAATTAAATAAATTTTGGAAGTGAAAAGTACATGTCTTGTATTTGATTACACAATGTGTATTTTTTTCTCTTCTCACAATTTGGAATCAGAGACCATTCCTTTTCTCCCGACATGCCCAAAGATATCCTAAATATTATTATAATATAATATATCCTAAGAATACCTAACCAAGGTTTCCTCCTAGTCAGCGCTTCATTTAGCAATGATATATTGACTCAGTGGCACTTAAATGAATTTTAGAGTGATGAAACATTCTTCACAGAATGACTCTTGATAAATTTTAAATTTTTTTCCACTGACATTGAATGGTGGTTCTCCTCCTTTCTAAATTTATAGGGTCTTATAAGGGATTACTTGAATGACCATGAAGGGTCCTGTCCATCTATATTTAATCTTTCTAGGGATCATTTTTAATCTTGAGTTGAATAATAATAACTTATTCCCTAGTATTAAAATTCATTTCTCTATGTGATGACAATGCCATTTCTTGGTTTTCTCATTATAAATTCAAGAATTTGCTTTTTTTCCTTTCACATCTCATCTAGTTAATCCAACTATATAATTCTAACTTCTCTAGATTTTTTCAAATGTAGATTCAACTTTGTAATTTCCCATTATGAGTGATGATCTTGTTCGATGGGAAAATAGAAATGATTTACATACACTAATCAGAAGGGGTGTTACCAATGGTTGATTTTTATGTAGTATAGTACAACCATAGTGCATTATATGACTTCAGACTCCAATCCTTTGGAGTTTTGTTTATGGTATTTTTTGGGATTTTTTAATTTCCCTTTTTGAAAATTCAACTTTCTCGTTTGTTTATGGGTGGTAGAGAGAGTCTGTGTTATATCAGATTTCATATTTCTCTAGTAGTCCTTTAATAGTTTAATTAGTAAAATGTTATCTCTGGTCACTAAATTTTAGTCTGGGAAATTGGAATAATAAAAACTCATTTTTCTATAAGAAATTAATGAATAAAATTTTAGTGTCATGAGTGGTAGCTTTATATTCTACACATTTTGAGACATCATCAACACTAACAAGGATATATAATTTTCCGTGTGAGTTAGGAAATGTCCCCACAAAATCTATTCCCCGTATGTCAAATATTTCAACTTACATTATTTGTTTTTGGGTTATTTCATCCCTTTTTCCAATGGTTCTAGTTCATTGGAACCAATCATAGCTTTGAAAACAATGTATTTCATATTAGTGATGTGTGGTCCAAAAAACTCCACTTTCTAGAATCTTTTATACTATGAATTTTGGTCCATGATTCCATCCAATTGGTTTTGTGTGACAAATTTCTAGCATGCTTGGGTTTTCAAATTTTGGGATGAAGCATCACATTATTCCATCAACACAATGCTTAAAATGTATCGACTCATCCTTGTAGTAATGTGAAGTTTCTACTAAAAATATCCTCCTTCATTGTTAAGATAGTTTTGGGTAAAGGAATACCATATTAAGATTATTTTCAATATTTGAAAACCATGGTTGTGCCTTTGTGTTTATGCTAAAGAGAGTTTCATTGGGGAAGTCATCCTTGATGTTGAGAGTATATTCTTTTTTAATGAGGGGTAATGGGAGTATAGATAAATGATCAAAAACACAATTCTAAATTCGCTTGGTGTCTTTTATGGAGATGTAAAATTATTATAGTAATAGGATCCATCATATAAATCATGGTTTTTCATCCTTTTTATTCATTAAATATTTTAGATCAGCATGATCAGTATACACAATCACCATTTATAAAACTAAGAGTGAAAATTTTCAAATGAAAATATCACCACTAAGAGTTATTTTTTGGTGGTTGTGTAATTCACCTAAACTTCATTAATGGTGTAACTTTCATAATATATGGGACATAAAGTGTGGCTGACCCACTATACTAAGACATCAACCCCCATGAAATCACTTGCATCATAAATCAATTCAAAGTCTTTGACCCAATATAGTGAAATGATAATAGGAGTGACCACCATGATTTTATTTAAAATGTTGAACGCCCACCAAAACCCTTAGGTGAACTCAAAAGGTGTATCCTTTTCTAAAAGGTGTGTTCGAGTGTGGAAAATTTTTTATAATTATTTCACGCATCGACGATAAAATTCAGAATGACCTAGAAAGCTCCTTATGCATTTGAATCCTAAGGGATTAGGTAAAAGTTTTACCACTTTTATTTTTGAGGGATCAACTTCCATGCCATACTTAGAGATTTTTCCCAAGGACGATGCCTTATTGAACCATAAATTAGCCTTTTTTTCAGTGTAAAACTAAAAACTTCTCTTCATAGTGTTGTGGGACTAATTAAATATTTCATAAGAATATATCAAAGTATCATCCATATATTAAAAAATAATCAATAAATACCACCTATAATTCCTCCTACATATCGTGGAATATATGTGTCATACACCTTTGAAAACATACTGGTTCATTACACCTACCAAATGACATGCGCCTATAGGTAACAGTTCTGAATGGACATATGAATTTTTTTTTGGAATAATCATTTGGATCAACTAAAATATGATTATATCCATATATCTTTCTAGGAAACACTATAATTCATTTACTACTATTATTTTTAGTATTTGATCCATGAAGGGAAAGAGGAAATGATCTTTCAATGTTGTTGTATTTAAGCTCTTATAGTCCACACATACTCACCATCCAGTGATGGAGAAAGTTGATATCAATTCATTTTTATTATTCCTGACAACTGTGAGACCAAATTTGTAAGATCCCTCCTTTTCAAGGTATGTATCGCTCTGATTTTTTTTGTTTTAGCCTTGGTGGCTGAGTATTGTTCAGAAACAGAGATCAATTTTTGGATAAAATGACCTAATGTTTTGGGATTTATTACTCTTTGAATAAATGGAGTTTGGGTATAAATGGGTTAATTGTTTCACATGTTCATGGAGGGTTGAGAAACTTTAAAATATGTTTAGATTATTTTAAAAAAGGGATGAAAAATAAATTGTATAACATTTAAACAATTTTCAATGGGATTACATGTCATGTAATTGTTTGAGGGTTTTAATAAAATAAATCTGAGGTGATGAGTTGTTCAGAAAATCCCATTAAAAACATTTACATGATGTGTAATCACATTACACAATGTGTAAATGTCCGACCTTCTATTTTAAACAAGCTATGAAGCTAATTTTTATTTGAATACCCAGTAGCTCTTCTCTTCTTGACCTTAGGTAATTTTCTAAGCAATTTGTGGTGCCAAATTCCCTTATCGATGTATCATTTTTGTGGTCAATTCCTAATAAGTCATTTTGGTTAGGTTTATTCCTTATTCTCCAACCATTTTGGCTAAATCCTTTGACCAATTGAGTTCTCAGTTTTTATCTTGATCGGTTTTGATCTAGGAACCTCTTTTCAATATTCTACACCTTCCTTCTCATGGGTGTTTTTCATTGGAAGCATTGTATTCTTTATCAGTTAAGGTAAGGGGTTTAAATCTTGTCCCTATGGTTTGATAATTTCCAAGTTTATGAAATATTGTGAAATCTCCAACGTAGTGTGCACCAAAATTAATAAAATAAATTAATGAGATTATCCCTTTAAGTGCTTTGTTTTCAACTAGCTTTTAACAAGGCTTATGGCTACCCATTGGGTGAGAAAACCTTGAAATATAATTTAATTGGAAAATGGATTAAATTATGTTTATCATGACATGTGACATAGGGTTATTTATTATTTTAAATTCTCTAAATTATGGATTATTTATTTTTGATATAACTATTAATCAATTGTGATATAAATGAAAGTGATATTTGAACGATAAATGATAATTTTCATAATTAGCCATTGAGATATATGATTTGATATTTTGATATCCATGCTATAGGATAAATATTGTGTTCTATGCTGCAATGCTTATATATTAGGATCGACCCTATAACTTGAACACTTATATACTGTAATGATGATATTGAGTGAGCTTAGCCCAGTCCCATGATGTAATGATTATAGAGCATGAGCAATTAATAGTACCATGATATAATTTTCATAGGGATTTTCCCCGGATGCTATAATTATTATAGGGATTTAACCTGTATTTTTGTGACAATACCATGGTTATATGGTTGTGTTTGGAATTATCGTAATACATTCTTAGATATATTACTTCATAGAGATGAAACAGGTTAGTGTTTTATTTTATTAATTTTTTTATTAATTAATACAACTATTTATCACATTATTGAATACACTTCATATCAGACCGGTTTAGTTTAGAAATGTATGTTTCGACCTACTAAATTATACTCACACACTATTTGGTCCACCATTTTCTACTTGATAAGATTTCATGGATTTGGGATTGGAAAATGGAAAATGACCTTTATGTTGATTTCTTGTTTATATATGGGATAGAGTTTGGAGATGGGATCTATATGGGGTTCGTGACCTGAGACTTTGAGTATTTTATTTGAGTATGCTAGTATTTTTATTATATTATTTTGTCATGAAATTTATTTTCATTCCAACATGTCATTACATTATTCATGTTTTATTAATTATATGATTTAGTTGGATTTTATTATTGTCTTCCGCTATGTAGTTACTTTTATTATTTATGTTGTATTTTGATTTTTTATACAGCTATGACACTTCATACTAGGGGGTACAGTCTATCCATTATACATTTCACACCTCTGTTGCTAGTCGGAAGCCTCTAGCATACAGGGAGGCATGTTTGAGGTCTCATAACCAACCCTTTCCATCCACGTGAGAGAGTTCCAGATTGGGGGATGTTACGAAGTAGTATTATAGGGGTAGGTTTTCTTTTTCTTTTTCTATACTATTTGGGAATGGTGGAAAAGAGACTAGGATATGCAAGAACAGGGTAATGATATTGTTCATGGGAGTAGCTAACCCATGTATGGGGGAAAATCCTAGTGCCTAGGGTTGGGATTGATGTTGTGCTATGTTCTTGTTATAGTTGATGTTATTTCACCTTAGGTGATTCACATGTTCTGTGAGGTTATTGTTCCATTATCTTCCTGTTTTTTGATATTTATACCCTTGTCTTGGTATGGAATGATATGAAGATACATGCATCATAATAGACACATAGAGATATATTTATGTGCATTTCTCATGATAGGGACATATCTTTTTTTCATGTGATATATACTTGCCTATTGAATTGTGATATGAGACATCTATTTCATTGGATAAATGAAATGAGTAGTCATGTCATGATAAAATACACGAAGACATGTCTAGAGAGACCAAGAGTTAACAGTTCTCTATTTCAATCACGTGTTGGGTTGACTTTGTTTCAATCCAGTTCACTAATGTGTGTGTTTATCCTATAGAGAAAATTTCACCTCGTCTTATTCAGCTCAAGAATTAGGAGAGTGGAAACCAGTATGCTCCTAAAGCAGCTGAAACAAATATTTCTATAGTTCATTAGGAGTATATGGACGTTTTTCATCGTGATATATTCCTAAGGGTCATGTGATCCATGGAAAGGGAGACTATTCGTACCATTCCTTTAATGTCTAAGCTGACAAGAGAGTTTTAGATGGATTATCTGCTTGTGTTTACTAGGAAAGGGGGACCCAGGGTATCCAAGTTCTAGATTGAGTCAGTCCAGAAAATATTCACAAATCTCAAGACACTCATTGATAGTGGGGTGCATCCTGCTTCGTATATGCTTCATAGACCTGCCAAGCATTGGTGGGATATTCTGGAGGAATCTAAGTTGCATGATGATCTAACTTGGAAGGACTTCGAGATAACGTTCTTGATCCATTTCAATCCTAAGAACTTGATGTATGAAAAATATCGTGGGTTCATGCATCTGACTCAGGAGGGTTTTTTAGTGATGGACCATGCTGGATGTTTTACCGACCTAAAACTATTTACACCATCTTTGGAAGCTGATTAGATCTCTAAGGTGAGAGATTTCCAAGAAAATATTCATTACGAGATAAGGTCCAAGGTAATTTTATTTTGTTTAAGTTGCTTTGAAGATGTGATGAATTAGGCACTCATAACAAAATGGAATAAGAGAGATGCCTCGAGCATCATACATTCTATTTCAGCAAGGTGATCTAGGAGTTCTTCTTTGAGTGATAAGAAGAACCATTATGACTGTTTCTACCAAAGAATTTATGGGAAGAGTAGATAGGGATTTGGACATGAATCTCAAGATTGTGTTCAATTTCTATGCTATCAGTGTGGAATGTTTGGTCACAAGTGCCCCAGTATTGTTACTACACAATCATGTGTCCTATCTACAAAATATTGGTCTATATTCATAGGTTCTGTGTGAAATTTACATAGTAGACCCATGAAAGAAAATCAGAACAGGATCTCGAATTGGGAAGGGGTTTGACTACCCCCCAGTTGACTAGTAAATGGAGTTACACAGGCTTTTCAGGCTAAAACAGAGGATATGGCACACCAGTTCTTGAGAAAAAATACCATTCAAGGTAAATATCATAGGGTAGTTAGACTGGATCCTAGGGAAGAGAGACAAGTTAATTTCATTTTATACAGTCTACTTTGGATAACATGGATGTAGGACCATATAACTTAATAGGTATGATTCTTGTTTCATCTACCTTAGCTTGTGTTTTGTTTGATACAATAGAATCACATTATTTTCTATCTTCTATTTTTTCAAATGTCTTGGGTTTCTATGTAGAAATATTTGATGGTTTTTTAACCATGGAAACACCATTGGGAGTGTGGTATGAAAAAATCATACAATACAGGGTATGTTCTCTAGAGATTGGTGGTTACCAATTCTTTTGGGAACTGTTTGTGCTAGAAATGACATGCTTCAACTTGATTTTTTGTATGGATTGGTTAGTTATATACCAATACCCTATCTACTATTATAGTAGGAGAGTTGCCTTCCTATCTCTAGAAGGAAGCTATTATTATCACTAGGATGATTGTGATCTTCAATCTGGTCATGCAGGACCAATTCAATGCATATTGGATTGAATCATAGATCATATCACTGGCCTTGCTCAAGATAATGGTGTAATTAAGAAACCTCATTTCCCTCAAGTGGTAGAATATTCTTGGGATGTTTTCCTTGATGAGTTTTATGGATTACCACTCAAGGGATAGGTCGAGTTCACTATCGAGTTGGTGCTGTGAGTAGAGCCTATTTCTATTAAACATTACCAAATAGATCCAGAAAAGATTTAGGAGTTGAATTTTTAGTTGGAAGATATAGAATATAAAGGATTCATACGACTGGGTACATCTCCTTAGGTTTCTACAGTTCTCTTTTCGAAAATGGCTAACGGATCTTTGCTCTAATGTGTGGATTACCAGTGGTTAAACCATATGGAGGTCAAGAACTAGTATCCTCTTACAAACATTGATGATATTTTAGATTATTTGATAGGTACTAAGATATTCTTCAAGATTGACATGAGATTAGGTTATCATCAGTTAAGGTTGAGACCATCATACATACCTCAAAATGATTTTAGGAAAAGGTATAGCTTGTATGAATTCATTAAAGATATCTGAGTGTACTCCCAGTCAACATAAGATCATTCCAAACATCTTGACATTGTCTTGAGTATATTGAGATAGAATCAACATTACACAATTCTAACCAAATGTAGTTTTTGGATTTATTAACCACATTTCTTGGGAAATTTCATCTCAAAATAATAAGTGTCAGTGAACCCATTGAAATTCACAATCGTGATATAATGGGAAAAACCTAAGAATTTCTTCAAAATTCAAATCTTTCTAGGATTATTATGTTATTACCAAAGTTTTATCAAATATTTCTCATTTTTTTCAACACCAATGTCTGTGATGACCATGAAATGGGTGAAGTTTGTTTGGTCAAATGATTACAAGAGATATTTTCAAGATATTAAAGGCATGATAACCTCATAAACTATCATCACTTTACCTGTTCTAGGTAAAGTATATATAATGTACTATGATGCATCCAAAGTTAGATTCAGAGAATTTTTAATGTAGGAGGATCATGCAATTTCTTATGTCATCAGTAAGTGGAGACCGCATGAGAGGAATTACCCTAATCATGCAATGGATTTAGAAGAAGTGGTACATTCCTTGAGACGATGGAGAAACTATCTCATGGGTGAGAGGTTTGTGGTATACATGAATCAAAAGAGTATCAGGTACATCTTTTCTTAGTGAGACCTGAACCTTTGGATAAGTAGGTGGGTAAATTATTGGGAGTCTTTTGACTTTGAATTAGCTTATACACTTGGTAAGGGAAAATTCATTGATCTTTATTTGAGCCAAGAAACCTAGAAAAATGTAGTACTAGATTCTTGTGATGAGTGGTGGATAATGGACCTCTTTGTAGACATGCATCTGGATGTTCAGGAATATCAGGGGTGAGTATATCTGACATTGAAATCTATTATACCCATGATTTTGGATCATTTTAAGACCAACCAGTTGTCTGATTTAGAGGGATCAGTTATGAGAGACAAATTATATGGTGGGGAGACTCCATCAGGATGGTCTCTCAGTACTGTAAATTCTCTTCTTTTCCATGGAATAGTATGGGATCCTACAGGCTTTATTGAGGATTTGATGAGGAAGTTTTATGCTTCTATATGGGTGGTTCATCTTAGTTTACAAAATATGTATCGTGATTTCTATAGACAGTACTTGTTCTTTGGAATGAATAAGGATGTGGAAGGCTTTGTGGCTAGATTATTCACTTTTTAGAAGGTAATTGATGAGAATCAGAGGCTAGATGAGATTTTATAGCCTTTACCCATTCAAGAGTGGAAATAGGATGATTTAATGATAGATTTTATGATAGGACCACCCAGGATGACCAAAAGAAAGATTTTGTATGATTTTTTTGGATTTATGAATTAATTTAGCCAACTTATTACCTTTTAAGAAAACCTTTATAGTTGATTATCCATGAAATATTTACATGCGTGATGTGGTTGGGTTGCATGATGTTCTAAGGAGTATCATTTTAGAGAGAGATCCTCATTTCAAATTGTGTTTCTTCCTGGGTCTTCATAAATCCACAGGATCACCAGTTATCTTAAGCACAACCTATCATACATAGTATAATGGTCAAACTTAGCAGACTATTCTGGTTTTGAAGGATACATTATGAGCCTATGTTTTGGATTTTGGTGGTTGATGAGATAAATTTATAGAACTCATGGAGTTTTTATATAATAATAGCTTCTAGGTATAGATTAAAATGGAACCTTTTGAGGATTTTTATGGAAGACCATTCCATTCTCCTCTTTGTTGGATGGAGATAGGTGAGTCAACACTTGTTGGGACTATTCTCATGCAAGAGACATCTGAATAGGTTCAGTGGATCATAAAATGGTTGGTGACCATGCAGAGTATGTAAAAATCATATACTAACCATCACATATGACATTTTGAATTCAAGGTTGATGATAATGTTTTCTTCCGAGTGTCACCTAGGTTGGGCCATCACCTTGTCATTAAATAGGGGAAGCTGGTGCCCAGGTTTGTTGGGCCATTTGAAATAGTGGCAAGGGTTAGTCTAGTAGAACACTATTTATCCCTTCCATAACACTATAGTTCCATTAAAAACATGTTCCACAAGTCACAAATATGAAGATATCATCCAAACCCTTCCCATGTGATAGATTTAGTAGACATTGAGCTTTTTGTGGATGTTTCCTTTGAGGAGAATCTGATATGGGTTGTGGATTGTAGTGAGAAATATATTAGAGTTAGGATTATACCATTGGTTTGGGTGTAGTGGAAGCATGGGAAAGTTCCAAAGGATACCTGAGAGAGGGAGTCTGATATGCAAACATAGTGGCTAAAATATTTCACTAGGACCTCATAGTGATTCTTAGAGAAGCTGAGAGATGAGCAGTTATAAGGTGGAGAGGTTGTAACATCCCATCTTTTTACAGGTATGCCACTCTCTGAGTTTTTTATTTTAGACTTGGTGGATGAGTCTTTTTTAGAGACAGAGATCTCTTTTTGGAGAAAATTAAATAATGTTTAGGGATGTATGATTCTTTGAATTAACGGTGTCTGGGTATAAATAGGTAAAGTGTTTCATGGGTTATTGGCGAGTTGAGAAACCTTAAAAGAGATTTTGATTGTTTAAAAGAAAAATGGGCTAAAAAATCAATTGCAGAACATTTACACACCATGTAAAGAGATTATATGTCATGTAATTGTTCGAGGGTTTTAATAAAATAAATATTAGGTGATGGGTTTTCAGAAAATTCCATTAAAAACATTTTCATGATGTGTAATCACATTAAACAATGTGTAAATGCCCGAAAACATGTTTTAAACATGAGGTGCAATTGATTTTCATTCTAATCCACTAAAAATCTCATCCTATCAATCCTAGGGAATTTTCTAGGCTATTTGTGGTTCCAAATTCCCTTCTAGATGTTCCGTTTATGTGATAAATACCTAGTAAGTCATTTTGGCGAGGGTTCTTTCATTTTCTACAATTTTTAAAGTTAAATCCTTTGACCAATTACATTGCTGGTTTTGATCTTGATCATTTTTGATTTAGGAACCTATTTCCAATCTTCCAAACCTTCTTTCTCAAGAGTATTTGATGTTGGAAGCATCACATTCTTCACCAGTTAAGGTAGGGGGTATAAATCTTAATCCTATTGTTTGATACTTTCTATGTTTATGAAATATATTGATAACACCTTTGTAGTGTGCACCAAATAAATTAAATAAATGAATCAAAATATCCCTTGATTTCCTTTATTTTCAATTGGATTTTGACATGGATTATGGATATCCATTGGGTGGGAAAACCTTTGAATATAATTGAATTGGATAATGGCTTAAAGTATGTTTAGAATGATGTGTTACATAGGGTGATTTATTGTTACAGAATCATTAAATTGTGGGTAATTTCTTATTGATATAACTATTAATCAATTTTGATATAAATGCCAGTGGTATTTTAAAGATCAATGGTAGTTTTTATAATTAACCATTGAAATATATGGTGTGATATTGTGATATCCATGTTGTAGGATAGGGATTTTGTTCCATGCTATAATTATTATATGTCATGATAATTGATAGAACATTCAAAGATATATGATGTAATGCTAATATTGGGCGGGCTCAGCTTAGTTTTTTTGCTATAATACTTATAGAGAGAAGGCTATGCCCAGTCCCATGCTATAATGTTTAATGGTATTTTTCATGGATACTTTAATTATTATAGGCATTTGAATTGGATTTTTGTGACTATACCATGTTTATATGATTATGGTTGGCATGTTCATCAGAAATGATCAGATATATTATGATATAGAGAGGAAGTAGGTTGTTGATGTGTTTTATTAATGTTTGAAATAATTAATACACATATTAATCACTTTATTGCTTACACTTTATATAAAATTGGTTTAGTTTAGACATTGTGGTGTTGATGTTCTGAGTTATACTCACATCGAATTAGGGCTACCATTTGGTACCTGAGCAGATTTCATAGATGCAGGTTTGGACAAGGGAAAGGGACTTTTCTGTTGAATTATTTATTGTGTATGGGATGGAGTTTGGAGATGAGACCAATGTGGGGTTTGTGACCTAAGTATTTTAGTCTTTTATTTGACCATGTTAGACTTTTTTCTTATATTTTTACATTCCATCATGTCATTAATATGTCTTTAGTTTGATCATTTATGTTTTATTATGATTTTTTATACTACTATGAAACTTCATACCAGTGGTTATAGTATCCCCACAATACATTTCACACCCCCTCTACTAGTCAATAACCTATAAAATACTAAGAGGCACACTTGAGGTCTTGTAACCAACCCTTTATAGATGCATGAGAGAGTTCAATATTATTGGACATTACAACCTTTATTTGGGGATACTTGTAGCACATCACCCACTAACTTTCAGAGATTGAGAAGATTATTCCATCATCCATAAGTTTGGGTACTTCTTTCTTAACTACCTCCATCATTGGTGGGGTAAGCCACCTCTAGGGATGGAGTTATTCCTAAATGGTCCAAAGGCCTTCTTTTTAATTCATTTTTGATAACACCCCTTTCAAGGGTAGAGGGTAACCCTTACATGACCCATAGGCTTTGTGACACATTAAATTGACCCAAATTTCTTGGAGGAATTTATCCTAGACTATGACTACTTGGGTTTTTAATTTTATTTTAATAAAATTTTATGAGTTCAGAATGTGGGAATAATTTCTTTATGTCAATCACCCCCACATAAAATTTACTATTTATGTCTTTGTAAGACCTTGATCAATTTTTCCTTTTATGGTTGTCTATGATCTGAGATAATGATGACTTGAAGCACAACTATCTTATCTATAAAGGAATACTTAATTGTGGTTAGGAGAGGTTTCATCTCCAGCATTGGTGGCTTAATGACCATTGGTATGAAAGGTGGGATCATGCCCCTTTTGATAGGTTCTATGTAGTTTTCATCCTTATGCTCATATTCCCATCCTTCATAAGGATATATCTCTTTACTATTTCCCTCAATGGTCATGTAGTCATTATTTTATTATATGAGAAAATAGCTTGGAATTCATATGAATCATCTTGTTATTTTATTACCTTTACTAGGTCTAACACTACTTGCTCATCACCTACTGTGAATATTAGTCTCCCTTGATTTACATCAATTAGTGATTTTATGGTATTTGGAAATGGTCATCATAAGATTATGGGAACATAAATTATTATTCCATGTATAAAATGAGGAATTATACTGGGAAGTTGAATATTATGATTTTTACTTGAAATTATCGAGATGTCCTTGAGGATACTTAACTGATCGGTCATCTAATTGTAGTTCTACTATAACTGGATGGTGTTCCTTGAGTCCCAAATTACAATATAAAGTCATTGTAATAAGGTTAATGATATATCCTATGTCACATAGAGTTCTTCTGAAGTTTCATTCTCTTATGGTTCATGGAAATGAAAAGCTTCTAAGATCTCTCATTTTGGGTGAAATTTTCCACTGAACAATAGCAAAGAATGCATAATTTAGAGAAATGACTCCTAGGTATTGCATTTTTCTTTTATTGTAAATTACATATATGGGAAATTTTTTATAGGAATGAATTTGAGATATAGATTCAACAAAAGGGATGTTGATTTTCAATTACTTGATCATATCAGAAAATTTCTCGCATTACCCTTTGACCCTTCCTTGTCACATTATTTTTGAGAAGGGGAGAGGTGGTTTATAAGATGGTGGCCCAATATAGACATCCTCTTTGGGTTGATCTTGTATCAAATATTTAGCATTAGGTGTTTTTTTAGAGGTTCCCATTGATCATTTTGATCATCATTTTGTTTTTTATTCCCTTCAATTTATGGTTCTAGTTTCTTAGGTTACTAAAAATTTGTATATTCTCATCCTCATGGTTGCTAAAAATAAAATAATTTTATGTTCCTCAGTATAACTGTATTTACTTCATCTATTGGGTATGTCTCAGTATTACCAAGAAACGTACCTAGTAATCTATCTGATAAGGTTTTTGAGATTTGACCCATTTGATGTTCGTGATTTTGAAGGGAAGATCTTTGATTTTTCATTTTTGTTTCTGGGGTGGTCATCCTTTGATATACATTTTCAAAAAAAGTCTATGAGAAAATTTTAAAAGTTTGTTTGAAGAAGTGTGAAATTTTTTGGTGGTATATGTGGAGAAGGTTTAAATTATTATTATCCCCTAGGAGGAAAAGGCTGTTGGGTCAATTGTTGCGGTGACCTCTGAATAGGATTCCTATGATGATAACCTAATGGTCCTTGATTATTGGGTGGTTCTTGGGAACTTCTCTACTGATAGTACCCTCAATTTATTTTTGTGGCTTTTGGGATGTCTTCAATTGATAAAATTGTTTCTTGATGCTGATATTATTGGTTTTATATATTTTAAATAATATAATTACAATCTTCATTTTGCTGATCATCAACTCCCGCCTTATAGTCTCGATATGAGTGTGGACCTGCTCACATTTCATATGATTTAATTTCCATGATTAGAGCAGCAAGAGGATATGGTATAGTTATATGAAAATATTGCACCTTCTTTATCAATGCATCTACCTGTGCAGCTATATGGGTGTTCTCTTAAAATTGGTGGATTCCGCACAGAGGTGGTCCATTATCGCTTTTCCACATACTGACATTGTGTTAGAACTTGTATATCATTACTCGACCTATATCAGGTGTTTTTAGAATTAATCCACCATCGAATATGACATGTACCACTGTACAAGTGGTAGGCTAGAGATCTTGATACAAGGATTGTATCTAGAGCCACCTATCTTGTCTATGATGTGGGAATTTCTTTGTAAGTTTCTTTAAACAATCCCCGGATTACCAGGATGATTCTATATCTATTTTTACAATGTTATAGATATTTTTTCAAAGAATCCATATATGTTTAAGTGGGAAATATTTATCTAGAAACTTATTGGCTTGTTCTTCCCAAGTCACGATTGAATCAGGAGATTGAATTTTAAGCCCATCCTTAGCTCTATCGTGCAAGGATAATGGTAATACCAATAATCACATTGAATTAGAGGATACACCCTAGTTTTGAAAGGTATCACAAACTTCCAGGAAGTTTGAAATGTGTTCATGAAGATCCTCACTCTGAATTCCAATGAACTGACCTATGTTATGGATCATACTAATGAGTCCAGGTTTATTTCAAAGGTATGTTCCTAGACAAGAGGGAACACAATACAGGGTGTGACTCCATTGATTGAAAGTAATCCATAATCCATAATGGTGTTCTCCAGTTTCATGTTGGGTTGTTCTTCCCAAATTTCTGGGGGAACATACTGCATGTTTGTTGGGTTTGGAATAGTAGAATTTCTGTGGTCTTCCATGCCTGAATGATAGTATTAGAAATATACCTTTCGATTTTTGGTTTGAAGGTAATTAGTTATTATGAATCAAGGCTCTTTGAACGAGTCATATGGACTTGATTTATGAACTAGGATGAAAATATAAGGATGTAGTGGTGTCAAAAAAGAAATAAGAAAAATTGAAAAGAGAAAGGGGGTAGGGTGAGGTAATCTGATCTTCGCACCATGGATTTCTGTTCCTAAATTAGAAAATCTGAGTTCACCAGTAATGAATCCAAAATTTTATGCACCCGCAAATGTCGTTTAATTTTCATAGAGTTTGATCAGATTATAATTTATATTTATCCTAAACTTCACATTCTACAATTATGTAGTATAGTGACATTATGGGGTCGATCCCATGAGGAACACTTCTGGAAGGAAAGGAACCAGAACTTTGAACCAGTTGTATTGGAGTCCTCACAAATTGGTTTGGGTTTGGGATTGATTAAAGAAATTGGGTTAGGTGTATAATTCAGTGATAAGGTAGGGATCATGATAAATTTTAGGGTTTAGGTAAAAGGGTAATCTTGATCCAAACATGGTATGGTCTTAAGCTTAGGCCGTGAAGCGATAAAAAGACCACTAGTTTCTTATGGTCAAACCAAATAGATCTATCTAAGATATAAATATTCCTTTGGTATGAATATATCTACAAACCTAGATGAACTAATCCTAGATTTTATGGAAGAAAATATCACAGTCTAATGATCACATGCTAATCTATTCCAACCACTCCAGGTTCATTCATTCAAACATCCCATATTAATGTTTTCTAAAAATAATTGAATAAATTTTTTTTATATAACTAGATTACTATACCTAGGGATACCAAGTTACAATTTTAGAGACTTATTAAGTATAGAACACCCATACTCTTGAACCTTACCTAAGCGTTTTAGCCACTCATGATGGTAATAATCAAGATTGAAGAAACACTTATAACCATTCTTGGTAGATTAAGAAAAAAACTGAGATACGATAGTTTTAAAAAAAGGTTTAAGAGTCATGAGGTTCACAACCAGATCAAAAAATAAATCAATAAATCACTTACTTGAAATAATAAACCATAAAGAATGAATGGTGTAGACAAATTCATAGAAAAACCACAATGGTAAATGGACGTTGAAACCATATATAGTGATGAACGGGATACATAACTGCCAATGATGCATGAATATAATAGAAATGGTTGTAAAAAAATGTCAAATATGATTTGGGATAGAAGATATGGAAGAAAAATCAAGTGATAATCAGAGTAAAATGAGTTAAAAATCAATAGGAGCTAATGTTCTATCCGTTGTGTGCTCACTGGAAGTAAATAATCAGTATATTATAAGAGGTGTAATCTTTTCACATCAAATAACCTCAATCCATAGTTTTCTTTGAGTTTTTTGGATCTAGAAAAAACATTGGCCTAGATTTTAAAGATTTTGAAGTTCGACTCATCTCACAATATGTAATTGTCCTTCATGACATGTGACTTACATCAGCTAAATAATTTAATTGGGAATTGAAATTAAAATGTTACACAACAAGTATTGGATATTCACATCATGTAATTAATTAATGGCTTGTAATTCCTTCATGACTTTCTTCGCCGCTTGTAACACACTTTGAATGATTCTTACACCTCATGTAATCCAATTTCACAATGTGTAATGATAATTTTTGGCCCTTTTCTTTATATTTTCCTTAGCATCTCAAAAACCTATTCTGTTAAATAATCAACACATACTTGGTTCATTATCGATTGAAACATGAATAATCCTTAATTAAATGACTGTGAAATGTGTGCACCATTTTAGCTTATCAACAATCTCGGTCCTTATACTTTGATCATGGCCCAATTATTTTCATAATCATTATTATGTTATATATATCATATATTTTCATAAAATTCATCCGTATTACCACCCATGTGAAATATATTTGAAAAAACAAATCACATCGCATCGTGGAGATGGTAATCCAAATGTATGCGTGAGCGACATTATCATTTCCCAAAAGATTAGGTGGTATATAAATAGATATGGTATAATCATTATAAAAGTATAACTATTTCATAAATATAATATATAAATGTTAAGAACATCATAATTTCCACTCGTAAACTATGGAAATGGAAAATTAATTGTATCACTATGTGGATTAGATAATTCGTACGTATGCACAAGCGATATTTCACATCTTGTTTAATAGGTAGAGTCACACCCGAAATTTTAATTCCATGCTTTGTTTCAAATCCTCTTTTGGTTCTTAGCTTTCTCTTGGTTTCAATGTGTTCCAGGTTTAATTTTTTGGCGTCTATTGTGGTTTTGATCTATGAACTTAGTCTTAGGGGTCTTTTATAGTACTTGGCCTCCTCTTTTTTCTAAGGGATTGTATGAGGTTGAGGTGGTTTGGTGTTGGATTTGTAACACTTCTAGTGGCACTCCTTGTGGGGTAAGTTGTTGGGGTGGTTTATACTCATGAGTTGGATGAGTCCTAGGGTGGAAAGGTGGTTTTATTTTGGGTTTTATTTCCTCTTATACTTGTCCTATCTTTCCACATAGCTTTACCCCTTGGATCCCCATGAAATTGGAGGAAGAAGATCCCATTTTAGGTGTCCAGAAGAGGCCATACGATTTGGTCTCATGATTTATTAAATCATGAAGCCAAACCATGCAAGGGTGTCCAGCTCAGAAAAATTATTTTGAAATTCCAAGTTTTCCCTCCCAGTATTTATCAATACTCGCTCGCCCCTTTCTTCCCCCATTCAACCATTTTAGCCATGGTAGCCTCCCAAGATCCCCAAAACTCCCTTGGAACTCATTTTTGAATGGGTTTTGTGATGGGGAAACATCAATTTCTCTTCAAGTAAGTGTTTCTATATTTCATTTATCTCCATTATTTAGGGTTTCTTCCACTATCCATGAGGTTCCTTATGTCAATTATTTAGGGTTTTAAACCTAGGGTTTGATCCTTATTTTCTTGGTCTTGTTGGACACAAGTAATGGAAAGGCTTTGGGTGACGATGGTTCAAGGTGTTAGTTCCCATCCATTGTGTGACATTGTAGAGATGGATTTTGGGTGATGACCCCTTGTCGTGTGGAGTCCTTGGTGATATTTTACTACTATTTCCTTGTGTATTTGGACCTCTTGTATTATGTTTAAACTTAGGTATTCTATTCTAGATTTTGTATAACCCTCTTTTGGTATTGTTTTTTAGATTCGGTTTATCAATTCATTTTGATATTTTATGCTTCCATATTCGGGTAAATCATTCCCAAACCTAGATAAATGATACCAGGGCACTTTTTCCAGCCCATGGGGATAGGGAACGCCCTTTGATCCTTTTTCATGGGTTGAGTTTGGCGTCAGTTTTGATGGAGACCAGATTTTGTTCGTGACAAAATGGTATTAAAGGAGGTTCAAGTTAACTCCTTAGGTCATGTTATTTGGGGAACATTCAGGATAAAACAAATTTAGGATTGATGGGAGTTTATGTTCTTGTTATGGGTAGTGTTCCTGGACAACACACCTCATGAATAGATTCATGTTTCTAGGGGAAGTCTGGATTTATCTGAGTCCTCTAGTTTTCTTGGTTTGATGATGATTAGGTGAAATAAAAAGTGAGTTGGGATAATGGTCCTAGTGACCTTGCAGGGCCAGAGAAACCATGTGGAGTTGAGGATATTTACCTAGAACACTCTTTTTTATAGTAAAGTTATTGGCGTATGTCCACCAACTATATGTTCAAGTAACCCACAGAAACTATTTTCCTCTCACATTATTTTGTGTCTCTTTGTTTTGGAATCCTGGAAACTTGGTTTTTAAAGAAAAAATGACTTCACTTTAAGGATTGTGAATTTTTCTGAAGTGATTTTCTAGTAACGTGAATATTGTTTTATTTTTTAAAGCATAGAAATGAAATTTTAGAATTATTTAGAAAGGGTAAATTATGTGTTTACACCTCTTTTAAAAGTATGAATTATGTTAAAGGTGGTTTTAAAAATGTATTTCCTGAAGAATTTTCTAAACCATGGAAAAGTCTTTCCATTGAATTAAGTGTTCAAGAATTTATGTGTGGGGGTTGAAGATGGATTTTTATTTGGTAACTAATGATAATTTGAAAAGTTTTATGAAATTTTAGAACCTTGTTTTGAAATGAGAAAGTTGAGTTCTTCATTAAATTGAAATTTATAGAATGGTGTTTTTCATGAAATTAGAAGTGTTTTGAAATGGGTTGAAATGTTTTGAAATGTTTTTCAAGTAATGAAAGTGAGTTCATATTAAATTATGGGTTATTTTATAAATTGGTTTGTAAGATTTATATTGGGTTTTGATTTTATGGTTATTGGCTTTGAGTAATGGAAAGTGTGATTAAAAAGGTTTTGATTTTGAAAAGAGGAAAGGTTTGGCTTTAGTATTTTGGGTTCTCAAGGGTAACCACATGCATGGGTTTATATGGGAATATTTTTGTATTTGAGGTGGGTGCCTATTGTGGAATGTAAACATGAATGTTTATGGATCATGATATACCATCGGTAAAGGTGCATCCCTCAACATTGTTTTTTTAGAATTATTTTTAAGGAAAGTGTTGTGTTTTTATAATGTGTAGTTGGGAGGTGTGGATTATGTGTTTTTGGGATTATTATTGTGTAATGTTTTGAGTTCGAAAACCCCTCTTGTTTGAATGATGTTTTGGGTTGGTGTTTCATTGATAAGTTGGAATGAAGCATTGGTCAGTGTTCACTTTTGAGAGAAAGTTTGGGAGGCCAATGTGGTGGCTCCCCTCATGTGTTTGGATCAGGTTTATGGTGTATTTTGACAACATGACTAGATTGGTTGGGTCTTTGGGATTTCATGTTGGCTAGGGTACGACCCCATAAAGAGTTAATTCTTGATTCATGTTTGGCCCATGGTGATTCACCATTGGATGATCCTCAAGTTGATCAAAATAAGGACATTCTTCTTGAGCTTTGGAGATTGAGTTTACCCCTGTTATTTTTCGGCTATGTGGATTCCCTTATAGAAAGAGAGTGGTTGTGGGAGGTCTAAATAGACCTTAGTTTCATATGTTACCTGAATCATTGAAGGTGAATGCAGTTCAGGGTTGTCTGTGTAGAACGATGTCTTAAAGGGCCTTTGGGTATTTTGTCAGTCTCATTGAAGAAAGAGTTCATGTTATGCCAATAGTGAGGAAAGTCTGGCCAACAGTGGCTGTTATGGCCACTAGATGGAATTGTGTGCTGTTTGGTACTTGGTATATGGTCCATCTCCTAGTGTTTTTTTATTACCTTCAATGGTCATGTTCAGTGACACCTTGCGATGTCGCGTGTTTTTTTTACAGTAAGTGTGAAGGTAGTGAAAACATATGAGAGTATCTATTTTTTTGGATGCATGTCTCCCTTGAATTCCAAAGTCCAATGTTATAAAGTAAGGTGATTCTATGTGTCCTTTAATTCTATTTTTTCCCATCCGAAGAAACAAGGGGTGACATGTGTGTATCCTCTAAGACCTCGTGTTGGTAAAATTATGGGTCTGGGTAAAGTGGGTTTGAAGAGTGTCATATATCATTGAGACCATTTGAGATCACAATGTAATTTTTTGTAGCACTGGAAGAAGAAGTTACATTCAAGGGTTTCCAAAGCCTAACTATGAGGCCTAAGATGCTTCAATCCTTTGAGCTCTAGCCATAGGTCCTGGAGAGATGCCGACACACAGTCAGGGTAAATCTCAAAGTCATTCAAAAATTTGGTCAAAGTCCTATCCTCAGTAAGAAATATGGGAATAGTTTAAACCTCTGGTGTCATCATATTAGTTTTTTTGTCACCATTTAGTGGAAAGAGGTGGAGGGATTTGTGCCCATGTTATCGCCCACTGTCATTATTTTCCCCTTTGGTTTCCATTGAGTTTTTGGAGTATGGTTGAGATTTTTTTCTAGAAATGTTGAGCACACAGTTTGTGCATGATTAGTAGTAACCATGTTCCAACCTAGGAAACTATGCGATAAGAGACAGTAGCTACCCCATGATCTCTGCATGACCGTGCACCTTGGACCATGTAATAGTGTGAATCTTTCTCTTTGTATAGAATTATTTGTATAGTTATCGCAAGATTACCAAAACCGTGCAGAATAACCATGTGGTCATGACAACTTTTAAATTTTTTGGGACTTTTCATGATGGCCCCTACTAGTCAATTAAAATGGTTGGTTTTTTTGGTGGGGAGACCCAGGGGTCTCACGTAAGTTCTCTTGGAAAAATCCTAAATTTGGTTTACCCTTTATGTTGGTGAGACTGTTCGGGCCTCCCCCAATTGGTGACTGAATTATGTCTCAGAAATTAAGTTATCCCTTATGGTGGGAAGTCCATTTGGGTCACCCCATATAGGAAACTCAGTTTTCTCCTATGTTTTTTATTGGTTGTAGGTAGTCTCTTTCAAGGATATCTATCCACCAATTTATTACTTAGGAAAATGTGGGATTGGATCACACCCAATGGTTTTGTATAAGTATGTTTGTGGTAGCATTATTCACATTTGTTGTTCCTTCCAGGTGGATTTCTTGAGCATCGCCTAATAGTGTTTGGTTTTTTTTTGTTTTGGGATTTAGTTTGAATATGTTTGATTCTTTCTGTTAATTGGGGTATGTTTTGGTTGGTGAGAGTATTCTCTTCCTTTGTTTGATCAACATGAGGTATTTGGACTTTTTGAGGTGGGTGAAAACGTGGCAAGGGAGTCTACCATGGTCTATCATTTGGGATTTGTTTTTACATTTGGTGTGGTTGTGGATTTCTAGGGGAGGAAATAATTATAGTGGGGAGAATTTTCACTCCCAAAATTTTATTTCCATGATTTTTTTCAAATCCTCTTTTGGTTCTTAGCTTTCTCAAAGTTTCCAGGTGTTCTGGGTTTAAATTTTTGGCGTCTCTTGTGGTTTTGATCTATTAAATTATTCTTATGGGTGTTGTATGGTACATGGAATACTATTTTTTCAAAATGATGGTATGGGGTTGAGGTGGTTTGGAGTTGGATTTGTGAAACTCCTAGTGGCACCCCTTGTGGGATAAGTTGTTGGGCTAGTTTATACCCTTGAGTTGGATAAGTCATGGGGTGTAAATGTGGTTTTATTATGGGTATTATTTCCCCCTATCCTTGGCCTATCTTTCCACATAGGTTTCCTCCTTAGACACCCATGAAATTAGAGGAAGAACATCAAATTTTGGGTGGCCATAACCTGCCACACAGTTCGGCTGCACGGTTTTCTAGACCGTGTATCCAAACCGTGCAAGGGTGTACATCTCATAAAAAATATTTTAAAATTCAAAGTTTTCTCTCCCAATATTTATCCAAAATCTTCACTTTCTTCCCCCATTCACCATTTCATCCATGGAATCCTCCCAAGCTCCCCAAACCTCCCTTGTAACTCGTTTTTGAATGGGTTTTTGATGGGGAAACGTCAACTTCTCTTCAAGTAAGTGTTTCAATATTTGATTTCTCTCCATTATTTTGGATTTCATCTCTTATCCTTGAGGTTACTTGTGTCTAACATGTAGGGTTTATAACCTAGGGTTTGATCCTTGGTTTCTTGGTCTTGTTGGACATAGGTAATGAAAAGGCTTTGGGTGATGACAGTTCGGGGTGTTAGTTCCCATCCATGGTGCGACGTTGTGGAGATGACTTGTGGGTGATGACCCCTTATCGTTTGGAGTACTTGGGGATATTTTTCATACTACCTTGTTTCTTTGGACCTCTTGTATTATTTTTGAACTTATGTATTTAGTTATGGATTTTATATAAACCTTGTTTGGTACGAATTTTTTATATTTGGTTTATCAATTTATTTTGGTGTTTTAAGCTTCCATATTCGATTAAATCACTCCAAAACCAAGATAAATGATACTTGGTCACTTGTTCTAGCCTGTGAGGATAGGTAATTCCCTTTGGGCCTTGTCATAGGCTAGGTTTGGTGCCATTTTTGATGGCGACCAGATTTGAATCGTGACAGGATGGGGGTGTAAAATGGTGTTCTCATTATCATAATAACATTTCATTATATTTATTATTCAGAATTTATTATTTCATGATATATATCATATATTTATAGGTGGTATAGAAGATTAAAAAAATAGAGTGATCAGTTAGAGCGATTAACTCTTATTTGAAACGGTTCCTTTAGATATCCTCTAAAAGACTCTAGAGTTGGTCCTTTGAGAAAAAAATAACCTCTATAATGTGGATAGGGAAGTGGAGAAGATAATTTGTATACTTTTTGATGACCTAGAAGACTTAATGTGGTGAAATGAGATGAAGGAGTAGGTGTCCTTTTATAATGATAGTGAGGGCCACTTTTAGAATTTTCAAAAAGTATAAATTATAATAAATTAAATACTAATCCAAATACCTCAAAACTAAAATTTATTCAAATATAATGTGGGATATGGTGGTAAAACAATCAAACAATATAATTTGGACAAGTTTTGGTGTAATTTTAAACCTTATCATTTTGATTAACCCTTAGTTAAAGTATTTTAATGTTAACAATAGTAACAACATTTTCAATATTTAAAGGCGGATATTTTTACTTATAAGGTGTAAATTAAACCACAAATGGTAAATTCATGATATTTTAGACCAAAATTTATCACTTTTGTATTTATTTATGTTTTTCTATTATTTAAAAACAATTTATTAAAATATCATTTTCATAAAATATCATTAGTGTCAATTTTTACTCTTTTCATTTCATTGACTTTAATAAAATTAAAAAAGGAAGTTAAACTCAAAAAAATAAATAAATAATAAAACCCTAAATGTCATATTAACATATAAAAATCTGGATAATCTTATTCAATTAAAAATATATATCTTTTAATATTTTTAATCTCACTTAATTGAGTTTTTCATTAACTGAATAATTATTGTATCATTATTGTGTAATTATTTATGATAATTATTTCTTCACTAGAAATTAAAAATAAAATACCATAATGTATATAAACCTTATATATTTATTAATAATATATATATATTAGATAATATCCTCTATTTGAACACCTATTAAAAATATTATACTTATTAAAAGTAAGAGTGTGACATTTTTTCACTCCATTTTATTTTAATAATATCTAAGCCATTTTCATGGAAAAGTGTACATTAAATAATTAAATTTCAAACATGAGGTGATATTTTTTTCATTTATATCATCAAATAATATTTGGTCCAATTTTAGGGTCATTTTATATTTCCAATTAGTTTATTTTTAACCTAAATTACCCAATTTTACCCTTTACAATGGTAACAAAAATTACCAATGTTACTATTCATATTAGAAAAAAATAAAAGGGACATATTTACTAAATTTTGAACTTTTGATTAAAAATATGGAATACATTATTCAAAATAAAAAATAAATCATTGGGTAAAATTAATTTAAAATTAATCCCATAGATAGGGTGAGAAAACATGTTTTTAAAGTGGAAGCATTCAAAATATTGAAATGTTTTTATATCGAAATTCAATGTCAAATTGATTCCAACTACATAAATTGAATTATATGATATAAAATTGATGCAATTATAATTAAAAAAAATTAAAATTTTAATGTAACACTATAAATTATTTAGATGAAATAGCTGTTTTAAATTAAAATTCATTATTTTTATTACTCATCAAAACATGAAACTTATAAAAAATAAGAAAAAATTAAAAAATTAAATTTGGATATCCCAATTTCAAAGAATAATTTTATTTTTTCATATATAATTTATTAAAGTATCAAAATTTAGTTTTGAAATAAGTGTGTCATTAAAAGGAGATAAATCTGCTTTTAGAATAACACAATTTTAAAGCATAAAACTGGATTTATTTTATATCATGTCTAGAAATAAAATCATGAATGTTAAACATTATATTGAATATTATATTTATATATATATATATATAATTAATATAATCCAATAATGGTTATTTTCTTATTTTATTGTTATACAACACACTTGTGCGAATATAAATAATTTTTCATAAAAATATTTCTTTTTAATTTCAAATGGGCTTTACATGTGTAAACCATACTTTCATAATTCAGTAAATACTAATCATACCTTCCATTATAATTTATAGGTTATAATTTTCTTGTTTAAATAATTACAATAATAAATTAATGTTTCGTAGAAACTCAGTGTTGTATGTAACTCAAGCTATGTCAGTGTTGCGTATAATGCAATATATAAAAGAAATCAAATTATTTTAAAATATATATTTCATAGAAAACTAAAGGTGTTACATAGTAGTAGTAATGCTCCTCATGATGATAGCTTTCTAATATGTCACTAGTGCAGAAATCCGAGACACATGAAACCCCATTGCTTACAAGATCCTATGGAATGCAGAAGTTGTGACGTGATAGTCCATATTCACCATTTCTATAGAACTTTACCATTAGAAACTAACAAGAGGGGATATAATTCTACCACATATTTCAGAGGATGTATAGTAGGATCACACTAGGTAGGAAACTATAATACCACCAACTAATCAGGTTGAGGTGGTGGTTGAGGAAGATGTAGTCAGACCGATGGTTCTCAATGCCAACAGAGCGAGATTGATCATGGCAGTCAAGTAGTGACTCAGTGCCACATTGAAGTCAGTTACATGTAGCCTAGCCTATTCTAGAGGAGTAGAGGGATAGACCTTCTTCTATACAAGGTACTATTCTAAGAGCCTCTGTAATGACCCAAAATTTCATTAATGGAAATACATCTTGATCTAATTAAATGTATCTTTATGTAAAATGTTTATATAAAATGTCAACTTATTTGGTTTTATGTTTTTGGATTTTAAAATACTTTTTTTCGATGCTTTAACCAGGGAATGTGCGTTCGTCTCGTTTGAGGACGAAAGGTACAATTTTGTTTCCTCACTTTCCTGCTTTCCAAAGGTGGGCAACATCTGCTCCTTGTTCAGGGACATTCGCTCCTTGATCTAAATGAGATGATGGGATGTTGGTTACCCCTTCCATGTATTCCTCCTTGGAACTCATCTCCTAGTCTGAGTCTCCCTTATATAATTAAGGCATTGTTCATGAAACTCTTCATAACACCATATCTTCATGGACACCAGTTAATTACACTGCTTATATCTGGGCATTCCAAGGGGTCCGGTCAGGGCATTAACCTTCAGTTAGGGGAGTAGTCATGTTGGGAATCACTGGCATGTTTGGGTGCTGGGACACCGGCTCTTCTATCTTCTATCCCTTATTATGGGGCTTCTCGACGGCGCAGAAGCTTGCGGCATCCCACATCGAACGTGGGGAATCATATGACATGGTCATGTATCTGAGGTTTTCCTCACCTTCCCATGTTTAACACAGGGAATGCGGCAAGTTTAACATCCAGCAAAGATGGACCAGACTGATCAGAAAATGGGTTGGAGTAGATCATATTGGTGAAACCCCTGGAGGTAACACCGATATTGGGTCCAACACATGGTTGGATTCCCGGTCAGTGCTGAGGGGAATGGGAAATGAGATGACATGATTTTACCGGGATGTGGCGGCCCATATAGAAATTAGGATAGATGATGGAGAAGTTATATGAAGTGGATGGTGAATGGGATGGGACCATCATGATGATGACGATTGTTTTAGGCTTGAGCCTCAAAGAGGCTTTCTACTTATCCTCGTGGCATGGAATCAAAGTCCACGTAGTACATCTGATAATGACTTACCACCAATTGGGGTTTTCAATGGCTTAACACTGGATGGGGTCACAACGACTTGTCACTGGATAAGAATGTCAATGAATTAACATTGAATAGGATCACAATGGCTTAATGTCATGCAGGATGGGGGAGAATCGACATAAAGGTGGTTGGAGTGACTGAGTGTTGGTATTGCATGTCTTGGAGGCTTCCTACGTACCCTGCCATGATAGGGATCAAAGTCCACGTAGTTCGGAAGGGGGAATTTGTGTCTTACTCTCTAAGGTAGCCCAAAGTGTTGGTGAACCAATTTGAAGATGGCTGGAACGAATAAAGGGTGGTGGGATTGAACCTTGTGGAGGCTTCTTATGTACATTACCTTAGCAAGGATCAAAGACCACATAGTTTAGAAGGGCATCAGTGAACCGACGTGAAGGAGGACTTGGGGTCCAATGGGTCGTGGGCTTGAACCTTGTGGAGGCTTCCTACATACCCTATCTTAGAAAGGATCAAAGACAACATAGTTCAGGTGGCGTCGGTGAACCGACATGAAGGAGGACCTGGAGTCCAATGGGTGGTGGGATTGTACCTCGGGGAGGCTTCTTACGTACCCTTCCTTAGCAAGGATCAAAGACCACGTAGTTCAGGATGGCATGAGGCTTACACTCTAGGCTTCCCAAGGTGTTGATGAATCGATGTGAAGGGGGTTGGAACAACTAATGGGTGGTGGTCTTGAACCTTGTGGAGGCTTCCTACGTACCTTGCCTTAGCAAGGAACAAAGACCACGTAGTTTAGGTGGGCGTGTGGCTTACACTCTAGGCTGGCCAAGGTGTTGGTGAACCGATGTGAAGGGGGTCGGAGAAACCAATGGGTGGTGGGATTGAACCTCATGGAGGCTTCCTATGTACATTGCCTTATCAAGGATCAAAGACCACGTAGTTGAGGTGGGCATGGGGCTTACTCTCTAGGCTACCTAGGGAGGATTTCATGATCGGTGCTTACTCTAAGACCATGTGAGTCATGATTGTTGTGAGAAACAAGAGGAAGTAGATACCTGACGATCACATCATGAATGGTGCATCCGTGAGAGGTAAAGTGGGGCTTACATGTGTTCACAATCCAAAGAGGAAACAGGGGCTTATGTGTGGTTAGTAGCTCGAAAAGGTTGGGACTTACTCTAGGATGGTGGCCTGGTGGTGACAAAGCCCAGTGGGAGAGGGATTTGGAATCAAATAAAGGAGTGGTACGGTGTCCATCCCCCACCCCTCTCTGGTCCTTGGGATGGAAGAATAATGGAGGAGCAGGGATGCTGCCTCATACAAGAAAAGCTAGAGGCTTACACCAGGATGGTTGCCCTTTCCCCACGTAGGATGAATGACGGGAAGTCACAGTTTAACATCATGTACTGAGGACGATGGTTCTTGGTAGTTTAACATATTGAAGCTCAAACGGGGTGGGTTCACTCCACACCCTAGGACTTAAATAAACGGTACCCTCTGCACCTTGCTGAAGAGAGGGGACATGTAATGTCGTGGCTAGGGGGTGTCATGGAGCGAACCATTGGGGGGTCCACGTTAGCATGGCTATGTGAAGAAGCAATATCCATTAGTGTGCCTATGAGAAGAAGCACAAGGTGAAGCAACGCAATGGGATGTGGTGTCTAGGGGACTTTGAAGTTACTTCATTCGAACCTAGGAGGTTTCATGGGAGAGGGAGTTGCAGAGCAGAGGGGTTTATGAGTAGAGGCCTTGTTGAGCTCTGGTACTCCATGAAATGGAAGGGCTTCATCAAGGTGAGTGCTTCACAAAGTGAAGTGGCCCAGCCTAGACATGGGGCATGGGTGCATTCAAGAGGTGCTTCGTTAATTATAAGGGTATTCACGAAGTAGAGCCCTACGAAGCATGGGTGCCTTGCGAAGCAAGGTCTTGTGAAGTAATGTGCTTCATGAGGCACAATGACTCAGCCTTAGTATTTGAGTCACATGTGCTTGGGGGGTGCTTCGCGAAGCATAAACGCTCCATGATGACATGAGTCCCCCCCTGAGGATCTCCTTCCTTCATGAAGGCCTATGGGCTTCGCGAAAGGAATCCATCTCGAAAGAGGGGGTGAAAACAAGGAAAAGGGTAGGCACTCCACGGAGCAAAAGTACTTTGAGCAGCTCATGGGTTGCTGAGGAGAAATTTCTTCACGATTTGAGATATGGGAAGAAGAATGGTTGGATGATCCATGCTTTGGGCCTGGGGGGAGGCCGGTATTTATAGGTATGAGGCACCGCGGAGAAGCGCATGCTTGGAGCGAAGATGGATTCCACTCCGCAGTGGGTTCACGAACGTCAAAGGGGCTTGTGGAGAATCACAACTTATGGATTCGCGAAGGGCTCATGAACGTCAAAGGGGATTTTGGAGCATCCTTCCTCTTGGATTTGCGTCGTGCTCGTGAACGTCAAATCGTCTCATATAGCATCCTCTCTCTGGGCTTTGCGGTGGGCTCACGGGTATGCTAGGTGCACCGCGAAGCTCGCCACGGTTAAGACGTGTCGTGAAGTGATGTGGGTCATCACCTATAAATACTGGGTTGCCTTCTTTTTTTCCTTTCTCTCCTTCATGATTTTGGCTTTTAGCGCTCTCGATTCACGAAGCTCTGTGTACTCCATGACTTTCTCTCCGCGAACTGAGCCTTCAGCTTCGCAGAACATTGCAAGTCTTTGACTTTGCATCTGTGCACTTCGTGACTCTGTGTTCGGAGGCCTAGGAAGGGCTCCATAGATAGAATCTGTTAACGTGCTCCGTGAATGCGTTCCGCGAACACGATCCGTGAACAAGCTCTATGACCAAACCAAAACAATCTCCCCAACCAAACAGACAGAATGGATCGTCAAGAAGCCACCCAGGGGGTCCTTTTGGATGCTGCCCAAAGGGACGAAATGGTGAACAACCTGGGTTTAGGAGAGCTGGTTTGGAGCCACTATGACTATGATTCTTTGGTGGAGCTGCTATCAGAGATCCATAGGAACTACCCATTATGAAAGATGTTTCCTTTGTATGGCTTCGGGCTGAGGGATGACGTCTTCATCCCAGAGCGGAGTCGGGATGAACCAGCTTACTGGTTCTGGAGCACGTCGTTCAAACGCCGATGGTTCAGGGCGGCTAACGGTCATGCCTGGGAGGACTTCATGCGACCATATTATCCAAAGGTAAAATAATGCATAATTCATTCTACCCCTTTTGAGATTATCAAAAAGAGTAAATGGAATCAAGGAATAAAGACTACAGAAGAATATAAATAAGCAGAACACAAATAATGAAATGAAGATAATATATTAGTGTGAAATTACATTTGAGAAAAAATAGAACTAAAGTACAAAAATGAATCCCTATAAAACAAGTGATCCAAACTACTTCTTCTTAAATGAGGAGTACATCATTGCCTTTCCCTTATTAGAAGCTACATGGGTAGGATTAGTAGGGGTAGAAGTAGTGGCTGGAAGTTCATAGTTAATTCTGAGAGGATGAATAGGAACTCCAGAAAACACTAAAGGGGCGATGCTTGGGATAGATGAGGGAGGAGGTCCAGTAAGCTCCCTAAATATGAGAGGACAGATCTGCCTAAAATATTGAGTAGGAGATAGTACCTAAGGAGGAAGGGAGATTAAAGGAGAGGTAGTAGATTGGATATCTTGTCTAAGAAATGAGGCAGCTGGTACAACTACAGAAATACTCTATACATACAGATAAGTCTTGAGAAGGTTGATGAAATCCATGATAAGTTATCAACCATATTCCATATCCTTGGTGAAATCTTCCTTGTTTTCAAGAAACATGTCAAGTATAGAAGTAAAATTATTAATTAGCTTCACCTGATCTCTAAAATCCTGAGTCAGTAGAGGTAGTATCATATTCTCACCTAAATACTTATAGTGGTTGGTGAGTTGATTCTTGGTGTAAATTCAATTGAAATAAAAATCCACTTTATTTGTTATTTATTATTGCGAAGTTGTATAACCATTGGAATAGAATATGACCATATTATAGATATGATCACAGTTATTTATAATCTTGGAGAGACTATAGTGACCCTAGCCTTTTATGTACATCTTTACATGATTTTAAGCATAGTAAAGCATCATATTACAAGCCAAGGATCGTAAAGTCTAGTATCTTAGAAGAATAGGTATATAAAACTTAAAATATGGGACTAAATATAACATTTAACTTTATTTAGTATTCATAAAGATACCCTAACTGCCATTGTACTCAAAAATCTTCATAAGATTACCTGGGGATAATATGATCAAAGGGATAAGCTAAAAATCCCAATAAGGAAATATTCAAAAGAATAAAGCTTTAGAACATGGGTTAAAAGGCATCACATAATGATATAAAAAGGAATGAAACATATGGAATCATAACATATAAACATGGGATCATATAAACATGGATTAATAGTAATTTGGAAGCAATATAAAACATGAATTTAGCACAAGTTATAGATTATTTCACATAGAAGAGCACATGTCAAAGTTAACCACCAAGACAGTTGCACATGGTAGCATGAGTCAAGGCTAACCTCTAGGACCATTTCACATAACATCTCATGGGACTCAACTTTACCCAATGAATTGGATCTCTATCTGGTCACACCTATCATAAAAATTTCATGAATATTCTTTCTACATATAGAATCATACATAATCAATCATACATAAACATAAGGGTTACCCATCATAAGAATTGGTTATCATAATAATGTCATAAAGCATAACAAATGGGAGTATAATTAAAATGTCCATGAATGGAAGTAATTGATCGTATATGTAAAATAAAAGGGTTGAATAGACATATATCTTGAAAAGTGATGTCAATTTAATTAATAACATGTAAAAAGGGTACTTAAGAAACATTATAATTAAAACATTTTAGTGCGGATAAAGGAAAATATCAAAGGTAATTTAAAATATAAAAGGGAATAATATTTTATATAAAAATTGAAGTGAAAAATAATATTTTCATATTAAAAGGAGTTATTTTATAAAGATATTAAGGGTTTAAAAATATATTATATAATTCACTTGAAATTGGGTAAGAATTCAGAAAGTTCCCCTTAAAACAGACTTGCTTATCGGGAATAATTGAGGAGGGAATCATTTAAAAACATGTATATACCAAAAATATAATTATTAATGGATCTTTATAAATTATTTTGTATCATTTACAAAACATTTATAATATGTACATAAAATAACAGATAACTTCGATTGGGTAAAAATAAAGATAGAGCAACTTGAAGGAATAATGGAGGTTCTAGTAAAACCTCTTACCTTAAGTCCAATGGTGTCATTCACTTGATATTAATGGCTTGGACAACCAAATTAAATTAATTATTTAATATTTATATAACCTATTAGTTATGAAATTGATTTAGTATAACCTTATTTAGTTTATTTATGACACTTTTGATAGATTAAGAGGTTCAATTTCATGGTTTGTTTCATTGGTTTTCATGATTGGTTTACTTATATACATGTAAGGATAAACATGAAAGATGAGAGTGGTTGTATGTAATTGGAGTTATATGTTATTAGTTATCATACATTTGAATAATTGGTTATAAAATTCATTTGGTTATTTGGAGTGAATATGAATCATTATATAAATCATTAATGATAACTATTTTGGTTAATTGGTGGGTTTTTTATCACATCGAACACATTTTGCTTTATAAATTAATATCACGTGTAAAAAATATTAAATAACCTTAAATTATACATTATACATATATTATAGTCTTATTAAACCATAAAAATGGTTTTATGGAAGGAATTGAAGATGGGGATAGAAATCAAAAACCCGTCGTCTTTGAATGTGAGAAAATAACATATCTCGGATGGTGTTTTTATTTCTAGTATAAAAGGAGTGGAAAGGAGAGATGATGATGAATTATTCCATTATCATAACTACATTATATCACATGTATGTTACTGGATTTATCATAACATTTGGATGAAAGTAGGCGAGGAAAGAAAAATAAAAGAATGGAACTTGAAAGAAAATAAAAGAAATGAAAAGAGGAATTTACCTCTTGAATATATCTTCCTTAAGAACCTCTTTAAGGGGGAGGACTTGGTATTTTGAAGAGACCAATGGCTGATGGAAGTGGGAGAAGGATTAGGGAAGTATTTGAGCAGAATTTGTACTAGGAACAAGGCTTGAGAGGAGTGAAGAGAAGAGGGGGAGGGTTGTTTTTATAACGGAGGAGAGGAGGGGTTTTTCAATATTTTTTCAATATTTTTTTATTTTGCTCAAGATAAGCAATAATATTGATTCTTGTGACCAAAAAAAGTAATATTTATAGGTGAGTTAGAAACCAAGGTGGTTACATCATCCATGACTCAATAAATAGTGTATTATATATATATATATATATATTAAATCATCATGTTTTACTATTAAAAAAAATCATGTATTTCAAAAGAATTACATAAAATTAACCACAACCATTCTATGATGTTTAGAATTCAAAAATGAACTCCTTTTTATGAAAATAATTTTTTAAATATATGAAATTTAATTTTTTATTAAAATCATAATTTAGTTGAAAAATGTAAATTTTAAAACTAAATCTACTTTTCGAACACTTTTAAAAATTAATTAAGGGATCTTAAAATTAATATATAATAATAAGACATGAAAATATATTTTATGGAAATAAAATTTCTTTAAAATTATCAAATTAATCATAAAATTGTAATTAAATATACATAACTTAAAAAATACCAACACTATGATATAATTGAATCATATTGTCACTTATAAGATGGATAAATTTTATTTATAATTCCATTAGTAAGGTGACTTATTCACATGGATGATATACTATTAATAAGGTTCGTGTTAGTGTTTATAAGGGTAACATTACTATTCATAAGGGTCAGTTACTATTCACCAAAAATTATGTTTTTCTTATCGGACTCCAAACATCTTACTGATAACAACCGTGCATGTCAAATTTTAGAAATTAAAATCACAAAAGTGAAAATATTATGTTTAAATATCAAAAAGTACTTAGTATTTCATTGTGTTGCGATTTCATTTGATTATAATATATGAAATAATTATAAGAAGAGAATTTACATTTATTAATATTTGGGTCATTACAAAGACTCTCTTGGTCAGTTCCACCCATTATTATTTGAATCTCTTCTCTAATCACATTCCTGATCATCTCAATGTCTGGAGGGTGTGCAACTAAAGCTGCTAAACTATATGCACCTTTCAATATATCTTTGAGTTCCAATCTCAATTGATTGAAATAAATATCAAGGGTCTATTGTTTGTGTAGAAATGTTTCTAGAAACTGCATTCTCAAAGGTCTTTATCACTTTATCCAAGGATATTCTATAATGAAAAGTCAATATCTTTATTGATGAAACCATTTTCATCAACTTGTTACTCATTCTCTAGTTATCCTTTACTATAGTTTCAACAACTGAGATCAGCCTAGGTTCCGCTTCAGAAATCACTCTTTCTGTCAGAACAGAAATATCTCTTTCACTTAGAGTAGGAGTTGAAGCATTTTTTGGTTGAGATGAATTTATAATTAGAGAGATCATATATATCTTAAACCTTTCAAAACTAGATTTGGTTACATAGTGACGAAGTACTGAAGCCATTGGGGGTGTAGGAGAAGATTTAGATGCAACTAATGGAGGTGTATCAGAATGAACAAGTTCCTCAACTACCAGTCTCCTTGGAACAACTACACCATCCCTAGCATCTGAGTCAGAATAATCCAAACCAAGAGAAATATAACCACGATACTTTTCCCATTCATTAACCACACTAGCATAAAAAGGAGTGATTACTCTCACATTATTGGCTTGAGGATCCCCATCAATTCAATCTCCCTTCTTGTATACACTAATCTTGGTACATGGGCTTCTTATACTTATAATTCACCAATAACTTCAACTATTTCCCTTTCTTTTACACTAGCTTCTGGAGGTTTCACAATTTCATCCGGCACCACAAAACAAATAGGTTCTTCATTAGAGTCTTGATCATGACTACATTATTTGAACTACTATCACTTCCACCACTTTCTGTCTCATCTTCATATCCTTCATCATTTCCACTTTTATCACAAGATTATTCATCCTCTTCCTCACTTCCACTGCCTTCAGTTTCACTACCACTTTCCTCTTCCTCACTATTTACATATTCTTCTCTAGTTTCCTCATCTGAACCATTAGATTGGATTTTTTACTCCACACAGTCTGATTCCTTAGTCTCATAATCATCATCCCGATTTATAATAGGTTCCTTGGAAGGTATAAACAAAGGTGGACTAGTAGGTCTAAAATTCATTCTCTTAATACTTTCACCAATATCTGGGTCAATCCTATCATCTATAGGAGACTCCACTTCTCTAACAGTTTCATCTAATTCCTAATCATTAGAATATACAACATTAGAATTTGGTGGTAGACTAGGATCAACTAAATTTCTTGGCCTAGATGGATAGTCAATAGGGTTGAAATTCTCAGATAGTTTCTCATAATCTCCAACCCACTACCTCTTCCAGGGATTTTAATATATCCTCATTCTCTTGAAAATATCCTTACTTAGGTTGATACCACTACAATTCAAAATGGTTTCCTCATCTTCACTTACACATCCTTTGGATTTTAACATGGAATATATCATTCTTGGGTAAACGAGAGAATTTTTTTTTAATAAAGATTTATAATTTATCTTATATGGACTACTAGATACCTACAAAAATTTACCTTATGTATTTTATTCAGAAAATATAGAAGATACACATATTTATACTTGAGTGAAGCAAAGTCCCATTTCCTAAAACATAACTAGTGGTGGATGGACATGAATAACAATCTGATTTCACCATCGAAATCATTATCAATTGGTCTTCTATACTCTGCATTACCAGTTAGCTCACCCAAAGTTGTCTCATAGGAAAACAAATCACTTCTGGGAGGATTAATCCCCTGATTATCATCATAAGTCCCTTTGTGAGGTACCTTCAAAAATTCTTCCCAATGACTTGAAGAAAATGACCCTCTTCATCCATTCATTATAGTTTTAATCCAATATGTCTCACTGCCTTCTTGAATAAACTCAGTATGAAGATCAAATTACTGTACCAGTCGTGGATAATAAGGTCTTCCATTATTTTCAGACCATTCCAAACATCCTTTCGTCCGTAGAATATTTAATAAGAGAGACCTAGTTGTTAATAACCACTATGACTCTACTTATATTTCAAGTGTTACCACACAGTTTTCAAGTTCTAGATTAATAGGCCTAAACTTTCTCGATTCTCCTTGCTGTCACTTTGTGGGTTGTGACTCATCTCTAGATCCTTATGAAAATCATTTTACTCTAACCATTTTGAGGGTTTATTCGAAGATCAGAAGGATAAAGGGTCGAAGGTAAAGATATCTTAAGGGTAAGAGTGCGAGAAAGTAATACCAAGGGTACGAAGTAAGTAGGATCGACTTGATTTTATCATTTAGGGGTTTATAATTAGTAAATCAAGTAAACCATGTCAAATAAAAATAAATAAGTAAAACAAAATCATTTTGAAAAAAAATAGTCACCAAGATCTATCAGTGAGTGGCCATCAGTGAGACATTGTTGGTGTCGTCATGACAATGTCGATGTGACCCTATCTGTGTCGACATGACAATGTCATCATGACACTGTTGGTGTGGGAATTAAATTGTTAACATGCCACTATTGTTGTCGGTATGACATTTTCAAAGAGACATTATCAGTGTTGTCATGAAATTTTCATAATGACATTATTCGTGTCAGCATGACATTGTCAGTGTCTTATCAGTGAGTCATACACACTGAGTTTTAACAGAGATTTATTAATAGAAGGTCCCCCAAAATTAATCATTCCTAATTATTTTATGATGTAACTCATTATTTCATATTTTAATGGATTAGTAAATATATCAGCAAGACGATGTTATGTGCTAACAAATTCAATATTTATATCTCCTTTTTGATAATTATATCTAAAAAATTGATTTCTTACATCAATATGTTTTATTCTAGAGTGAGAATCATGAATCCTTGATATGTTTATAGAACTATTATTATCACAGTTTATAGGAACATGTCTAAACTGATATCCAGAATCTAGAAAAGTCAGTTTCATCTCCAAAATCTGAGCACAACAACTATGAGTAGCTATGTATTCAGCTTCAGTAGTAGATAATTCAATATAATTTCTCTTTTTACTACTCCATGATACCAGAGACGTTCCAAAAAAATGACATGTTCCAGAGGTGCTTTATTCTATCTAACTTACAACCACTAAAATCAGTATCTGAATAACTAACTAAGTCAAATTCTTGACCTATATGGTAGAACAATCCAATGTTGGTAGTATACTTAAGTTATTTGAAAATTCTTTTAACATCATTTAAATGAGATTATTTGGGGTTTTCTTAAAAATGATCACACATACAAACACTAAACATAATATCAGGATGGCTAGTAGTTATGTATGTAATGTCCTAGAATTTCAGTATAAATTTTTCATATGGAATTATTTTAAGACTATGAAATCTGAAGGTGTGTAATTATGAGGCACAGAGTTCCCGGAACAATTCTTCAAAAAATTTTAAGTTTAAAATAGAGCACGTGAGTGGTTTTTCAAAAAAAGTGGAATAACTCTTAAACTGGTTCCCAGATCCAAAATCTGAGGGAAATTTTGTATTCAGGATAGTAGGTTTACCCTAGGTGCGACTTAAGTTTAGTTGGCGCAGGTCTCTGGTGAGAAAACTCGAAAATTTCATAACTATAAATAAAATAATTAAATAAAGTGAATTTAATTTTCAAATGTTTATAACTTACAACGATGACTCAAATTAAAAACATGAGACCATGTATGAGATCGGGAGGGTATTATTTATTTAGGTAGATACTAACATTGGCCGGTACGGGCCAACTATTGAAGTAAGTTTCTGGCAGTAATTAAAATAATTAAGTAACAATTTTTTAATTGCTAAAATCCATAACTTCTAAATAGAAACTCGGATTGAAAATCTGAGAGTAAAATTGAGTTCATTGGGACGTTTTCCCCTTAGGAAGATCCTAACCACGACTATCGCGGGTCGAGGGTGACTATTAATAATTTTCTAAACTTTTTTTCAGGTACGTTCAGAAAATACGCTGGCGGCGTTTTCTCTCTTTTGACTCATTCCCCAGATCAAATATCTGAGATCACCATTGAATCCATAGCACCAAGATTCTCTTAATTGAGGCTTCAATTTTAAAATTGTTTGTTGGGAGAAGAATTTAGTTTTTGGACCTTTTAAAGAATAATAAAATAACAATTTTATTGTTATTTTATCTTTCTTTTCTCCAACGGATGAGCATCATTGGCGGGATGAACGACACGTCAAGCCATTAAATGGATTTACTCCCATTTATTCTTCTAATAGAACCATTTGAATTTGGAAGGTTCATTAATTAAATGAACCCCATTAATTCAACATGTGTTACTCACCCTCCCCCTCTCTTATTTATATGGAGCCCAGGGTGGATTGTTGGAATGGATTCACCAATCATCAATGATCTGGAAAAGTACCACGATGCAAAAAAATAGAATACGAGACCAGTTTCAGTGAGCGATGATGAGTGTCACTAAATCAAGAATCAACGACGACGACCAAGGAGGTTCCGTCGATCGTCGTCAGTGGATGTCTCTTCTAGGTAGGGTGTTCATTTTGAAGTTTTCTTTGATGAATTAAATCCTCTCTCGCTTGCTATCACATTAATGCAGAGGGTGCTGGCTAAAAGAACAAGGATTAGACCCTCTACCGCTTTTCTCATGCTCCGTTATATGGGGACGATTTCCTTAGATGATGGAAATTAGAAATAGCATGTTACATTATGACGACAGCAGTGTGAGAGATCCGGAGGCACAGACGGAACCAAGAACGGACACCGAAGCACGTCTGGTGACCCATGGAAAAAACCGCTGGCAAGCCATGTCCATGGTGGCCAGTGGGGGCTAGATGACACCCACTGTAACTGGCCATGGGTGGTGGAAGGTGGCGCGCGAAGGCGTGCCATGGTGGTCGAAGTTGGCTGACCCGAGCTGGATGTACGGGACAAGGGAGGTGCCCGTAGTCACCGCCAGTGGAAGCGGCCACGGTAGGAGGGGTGGCGCGGCCAGCGCTGCGCCACATTAGTGAAACCTGGTCGGCCAAACGACCGACTGTTAATTTCGGTGGGGCAGTGAACCACCAGCTGGAAGAAATCCCCACAATTTCAGGGCCAACGGGATGTAAAGGTAAGGCTTCGGGCAGACCGAGCCGGCTCAGGTAGGCCAAGAAGTCCGGGCCTGCCCAGCGGGCCGGACCCGCCACTGAGCCGGACCAACCACGGTCCAGGCCTGTGAACCGAATCAGGCCGACCCCAATGGTCCAGACCCAGAGAACTGGGCTGAACCTCAAATGGACAGACTTGGGTAGGGTCCGATAGACCTCAAGACCCGTTGCATTGGGCGGGTCTGACCGAGTTAGACTGGGCCCAAACCCAACCAGTCCCTGAATAAATAAATGCTCGTAACTGAAAAAAAACTATCCGTTTAACATGCCGTCAGTGGAGTTGGGATCCTTTTAGGAAAGATGTCCCTTTGGCATATTCCGGTAGGCCCGACCGAGCTGGGCCAGACTGAGGTGTGATCACCCCCGTTTCACGGAAAGGGATGTAACAGACAGACCAAGTATCCGATTGAGGCGCCGTCTATATATTAGAGAACCTAGTGAAATGGAAATCCTTTTTATATACTCCATGAGAGTTTTGGAGGAATTTTGAGTATGACTAGGTTGGATCGACCCCGAATCCAACAGGGACCTCAACAATTAAATGGAAGTAACTTACGGATCGGGCGTCCAGTTGACATGCCATCTGTTGCATTGGAACCCATATGACATGATATATCATTAGGTAACTTCTTCATAAGACTTCGTGCCGGTAGAAATACAACCAATCGCATAGGGAGTGGTTATCCTAGAATCAAGCGTGCTATGAGTGAGAATCTAGTGGATGGAAATGAGGTGGAGGTTGGAGACAGATCATGTGAAGGTTAGTACCGAGCGATCCTATGTGGGTTAGAACCAATATTTTGTGGGTCAGATCTTATGTGGGTTAGCGCTCAGTGATCTTGTGTGGGTCAGCACATACTGATCCTCTGTGGGTCATATCCAGTGTGGGCCATTGCAGGGGTTAGTACCTATCAACTCCAGGCGGGTCTGATCCGGTGTGAGACATTGTGGGGGTTAATACCTATCAATATTGTGTGGGACAGACCTCATATGGTGATAAGTAGTGCCTCTTGATAGAATAAGATGATTTAGATCCAAAACTGATCATCTGTACTTCTATACTTCACTAATACCTAGTTTGAGATGAGAATCTATCTAAGTTGTGTCTATTTCTTTGTGCTTTGTGATTGAGATCATGCCTTGTGGTTTGCCTTGGTGGAATTATGTGAGACCTTCAAGGGTCTAGGGGTCCCTATTGAGTATTTTCATACTCACCCCTGCATGGGCTTTGCCTGCACCTTATTGTGTCTTGTGCAGATGACGAGCAGCTGGGCTGAGACTTGAGGGAGCCAGGACTAGGTGGTACGTGGAAGAGACGGGATGACATGGAGTGTTGTGGAGATGATATGTACCTACCCTTAAGGTAGGATCCTCAGTGGATGATCCATGATCTATTTTCTCTTTTTAGTTGGGCTTGTATTCTAGCCCCTTTACTTTTAGTACACTTTTTACTACAACATTTTACTTCTTGGTTACTTCTTGTGGTGTTCCTGGTATGTGTGTTTCTACAGGTTTAAAGGAAATGCCTTCCCATTATAGGGATATGAATTTTTGTTTCTAGTCGCAAAACCCTAGCATATGGAAGGTTGGATTATGGTAGTCAAAGAAAGGGCCCCGGGGGACGGGTCGTGAAAAAGTGGTATTAGAGGCGTTGGTTCTACCGAAGAACTAGGACTATGATCTTTACAATGGGGAAATAGTGTTAAGTGTTTTGAGTGTGGTTTTTAGTTAGGGGAGTCCAGTGTTGATATGGTAGCCGACGTATCTATACACCAGGACCTTGAATTTTTATTTCTGACTTGGTGCACAAAAACACAGATTGCGTGAGTTTTGGAAATGTTTTACTTTGATATCTTTTGAGTCATCTCACTAGGTGTAACCTTTTGACCATGGTTCATCTTGATTGTCTTTCAATATGCCTCCATGGAGACAGCCATCCAAGATCCCTAAGGGAGTACATGATGACGACCCACCAAGTGACGAGGCTCTGTTGCATGGCCTTCTTACAGTGTTGTCACCTTCGGGTGGTGTACCAGTAGCACCACCACCCATTGGGCAGCAGTTAACACTAGCCACACTAGCGTACGATGCATTCTGATTGAGCACATTGCACAAGTTCCATTTTTTTAGGCCTATGAGGTTTTGAGGCGAGATAGATTCCTAAGAAGGTGAGGACTGGCTGGAGGCTATGGCTAATGTTTTCCACCTATCTGAGACACTAGTAGAGAATATGGTGATCCTAGAGGCTAGCCTTTTCAAGCACGTGACCTTGATCATGGTCCGTAGGGTGAAGAAGCTTTGGTACATGGAACTTTGACCGAGATGGTACCTTCATGTAGTGTCCCAACTATATGACTACCTGTTGGTCACTAGTTACAATCGATAGTAGTGGTAGAGGACACATGTAGTCTTAGTGCCTTAGAAGTTATTCAGCATAAGATACCCCTCAGGTTCCGAGGCATGCCCGAATCACATGCGACTATGGACTGTATTGAGGAGGTGGCCGAGTTTCTATCTAGCCAGGGAACCATTCGATCAGATGGTGTTACTGGTAGAGAGCCTTCTATTTGGCTTAGCTGAATGATGACATGGTTTAGATTACACTAATCTTTCGAATATGTGACTTTTTGTGGACAATCTTGAGAACCTTCCTCAGATAATGGGGTCTCTTTCCATAAAAATCTAAGGGGTGAGTGTTCTCTAGAGCTTCTATAGCTTCGACTGGACGACATGTTGGTAGCTGAGTATTCATTGAGGTGTACCGACCATCCCAAGTACTCGATGAATACAGTACTATCTGTTCTTTAGGGCTCGGACCTCCAGGTGAGGTGTGTTTCGAGACATCCAAGCCATAACTATTCCACTATGCATTCCTACTTAAGTTAGGGTGCTAGAGAGAACCTTTTTGGTTTAATGTTCTTTGGATGAGCAGATACAACCAGTGAATGTTAGAAGTGGGAAAGCAAGAGACTGATTCCAGTCTCAGAGACTTGGGTGTGTAAAATGTTTTGGGAAGAGGAAGTGATAGGGATAGATGAATATTTAGGGAAGAAGATATAGAAGTGGATCTAGGAGAGAATCATGATGTGGCATACATTTCGGCATGTTACAACCACCCCCCAATGTGGTCCCCACCAGGATCAGAGAGATGAAGGACATGGGAAGGGAGTAGCTGAAAGTGGTCAAGGAGTGTGACCCAAGTGATCCAAGAATGATTCTAGGTATGGTCTATGTAGAGACCCAATCATGACGTAAATGGAAATTACATTACTTTTGTGGAATACTTAATACATAACGAAAAATGACACCCAAGGACAGTAATAGTTTAGTGTCCTTGGAAACTCGTAACATAATCTTCTATTCATGGTGAAAGATCTTAAACATCTCCGATAAATATCTTCCCCTTTTGTTTTGTTACCTAAAACCTTTATTTATATCCTGGGGAAAAGAAAACATAAAAAGGGTGAGCTCAAATGCCCAGTAAGGGTAAACATAGAGAACATAAAAACAATCCATAAGCATTTGAACATAAAAACATGAACATAAGAAATGACATAAATCTTGGCAGTACATAAGGAATAGATCATAAAGGAACATTAATCATGACAAAATAGCATGGGAATAAAACACTTACTTATGGAAACTATTAAGCACATTTTATGATTTCCATAGTAGCCAAGGTATTGCTTCTAAGACCATCATAGTGGACAAAGTCCCTTACTGAATTGAGTTCACTCCTCGTTCCAGTCTTGTATCACTGAACCGAATTAACTTTCCATCCCATCCATTTCTATCTCATGAGATATAAATATTTACCCAATGAATTAGAGGGAGATATAGGTCCCACCCATCTCATAATGAAATCATTCTTACTTGTTCCACAAAATAAACATAAATCATTCATCAAAACCCAAAGAATAAAATGGGTTTCATAAACATCATCCCATCATAACATAATCCATATAAAACAAATGGACATCATTTCATAATAAGAAGAATCAAACCATGTAAATAATATATACATTATACTTGATACATAATCATACTAAATAATTTCATCTTATATGGAAAATAGTTTTGACAAAACACTTGAAATGAATTTTGAGAAAAATATCCTTTCTTCTTCAAAAAAATTTTCTTTTCACAAAATGCCATTAAATTTTAAAAGAAAAGTATTTTTATTGAAAATAATCATGAAATATTGTAGAGTAACCCTCATGAAAATTAGGTGTTATGAATATGTAAAAATCCATTCATGCCGTATAAGTTTAAAAAAACATTCTCCTCGTACTTTTGCTGAAAAAGTCAAAAAGTACCTTGTATGGTAAAAAAAAGAAAGAATCCTTCCATAACTTGTGGTAAAATTCATAAAAGAGTAAAAATGACTTTAAACATACATGGATGAATAGTAAATATTTTATGAAAATATTTTGAGAAAACATGGACATGGATGATAAACATAACGCCAGTAAATACTTACGAATAAACAATCTTGGATAAGAATGAGATTGGAATAATTATCCCTTACCTTAGGTCCAATTTCTTCCATATGTGTTTGAAACTCCTTTATAGTGGGTTTAAAAATATTATTAAATTTTAAAATAACCATAATTATATTTATGATATCATATATGATTCAATTATGACTTTATATTACCCGTTCTTTTGTAAATTCCATGTCAAAACAGCGTTTTGGGTAAAATCGTTTCATTTATCGTACGTGTTTCGACTTGTTGTTCTTGATATTATTAATTATATCATGATTTAATTAATTATAGAATGTGAAAAATTATTTATATATAATATATATTCAGCATATAAATATATATGATAGATCGATAGATGAAATGAAATACACCGTTCATGGAGACGGTAGGCCGTACGTACGCATGAACACTGTTTTTGTTTCCTTATTGAATTGAATGGAATTAATTAAATGAAACATATATGTACATAAATCAAGTATCATTATTATGTAATATATTTCATTATTATTTATTATATATACTTTATAATCATACTTGAATGATTAATCATGGAAAATGAATCTCATCGCATTCTTAGAGACGGTAGTCCGTACGTACGCACGAGCGACAATATAATTCTTTTGATATTAAAATATTATATAATTGTATGGTATATCATATATAAAGAATAATAATAATTTTATATTTATTATTTATATCATTTATACTCATTATTATACCCATCCAAATGATGAAATGTTTGAATAACAAACTACACCACGACGTGGAGACGGTAAGCCGTACGCAAACAAGTGTGGTGACTTTTTCATTAATAGGATGAATAAAATAACTAATATGGTTGTACAATTATTATAATAACATCAAATTATATAGAATATGATGGATTTATTATTTTATAATGGAAACAATAAAGAAATAGGAAGTGGAAGAAGAAATGATATTGAAATAGGTGGTGAGATATTTACATCTTCTTCGGGTTATTCCTTTTGATTTGATCAAAAGGGCTCCTTAGGTTTGCTTTCTGACTAAAGGAAGGCCTCTAGAATTAAGGGAAGATAGTTTAGAGGGTATTTGGGTAGGTTTGGGCCGAGAAAAATCACTTTGGAGGTGTAAATTAGAGAGAAGGGGGAGTTCCCTTTTATAAGAGGGGTGAGGGGCACCATAGGAAAAACTTAAATTATTATTTTATAATAAATTCATATTCGGTTTATAATAGCTCCAAAGAGACTTATTTAGAGGATAGGGTGGGTATGGGCCGAAATAATCTGAAAAAATAGGTTTTAGACAAGTTTAGGTTACCATATTTACCTTATCATTTATATTTAACTCTAAGTTAAATAATTTAACCTTTACCGCGTCTTCTTGTATTCTTACACTCTATGGTAAATAAACTTACTATAAACTGCCAATCAAACCCCAATTGGTTAATAATGTCATATATATATATTATTATATAAGTATTTTTTCCAAGAATTATTTTTTTAGGACCATTATATCAATTAATAATATAATATATGTTTTAAAAACTCTTTTAGGTCGATTTGACACTATTTGGTATTTTGTTTTTTCTAAATTTATAACAGCATTATTACTTCTAAAAAATTCGTTTAAACAACCACAATATGTTATATTAACCTATTAAATTAGTTTAATTTATTAAAAACTTCAAATTACATTTATTTGAGTATTTATAATATCAATTATGTTAATATTTCATTAATAAGGTAATTACTGCATCATCATTGTGTTATAAATAAAATAAAATATTTAATGTCTAAAAAATATAAATAAAATAAAATAATGTAGGAAATAGTTTTATCTTTATAAGAATATTTATAGTGTAATTTTTCTTATGAATAACCCTGTATTAAAAATATATTAGTTATTAAACTTTGATTTTAACTATTTTAACCCTTCTTTAAATAAAATAACAATAAATGTCTTAATCTAATCCAAGTGGACCGAAAGGGTACTATTTTAATCCTAAGGTTGTTTTTGGTTAAATTAGACTTATACAATATAATTAGGACATGTTTTAGGGTAATAATAATTTAATTTTTACCCTTAATTACCCTATTTACTTTTAACCGTGGTAAATAAAAGTAAAAAGTTACTATTCACCAAAAATTATTTTCATCTCATTGAACCATATCTTACTTACTGATATCAACCGTGTCTCTTGGATTTTTTAAATTCAACTCACAAGAGTAGTAAAATTATGTTTTATGTAAATTTGCTAATACACCTAGGAGGTTGGTAAAAGACGGTAAAAAGTTCAATAAAATGTTTATTTATTTAAAATTATTATAAAAGGACTCCAATGAATTACATTGAACGTATATAGGTATTATGTATCTATTTTGAAATAAAATAAATTTAAATAAAATAAATTATTATATAAATAAAAAGTCAGTTTTAACCAATAACTCAGTGTTTTCACTATTCATCAAAAATTGAAAGTTTTTAGAAAAATACAAAAAATTTACCCTAGGCTAATTTTGATATTCCGAATCCAAAAATGAAGTCCATTTTGAAATATAAATTTAATAAAATTTCAAAAATTTGGTATTAATATTCAAAACTGCTAGTTTATATAATTTTTTAATAACAAATCGTTGTTTAGTGAAACCCTGTATTGTACACTACACACACTATCGAGGAAGGTAACAATTGTTTGTAATGCAAGACAAGTCTGTGCTGCATGTAGTTTAAGCTCCATTTGGTGTTCCGTATAACATAATCCAAACTTATTTCATTTATACATTAAAAAAATATATACTTGATGTTGCGTAGAATAATTTCCACAAAACAAACTTGAAATTTTGTGTAACACGAGCCAAAAATAGTGTTCCGTATAATGAAAGCTAATACGGTGTTGTGTATAGTACAAAATAATCTTGGTGTAGTGTACAATAGAAGATACAAAATAAATTAAAAAGAATATATCTCATAAAATCTTGGGGTGTTACATTCTACCACCCTTAAAATGGATTTCGCCCTCAAAATTCGTCGAGGTTATAAATCGTTTACTAATTATAAGTTTCCTTCATAGAAACCCACATCGTAAAAAGGAATACCAAAACTTAATTTTAAAAACTAAAGTATGAAACATAACAGTTACCCAAAATAACTCATCACTGGGTTTCCACATAGAAGAACATAGGTGAAAATATGGATATGGAAGAGAAATCTAACCGTCAAGTTCTGATGGAGAGTGGTAGAGAACATGGCTATGAAAAATCCAACAATCACAGAGCCATAAATTTGTGATGATCTAATGTACCATCTGACTCATCAGATATGAGGGTATTAGGACAACAATTTTGGTTTTCAAGATCATTTCCTTAATGTTGAAAATTTTTTGCATAAGGAGAAATACTTACATGATTTCAATGTAATATAATCGTTGGTCATTCCACGAAAAATTTCCACTTCATCTCTTATTTAAAGAGATGAAGTCGAATTAGTCCTTCTTGAAATTTTAGTAGATCATGTGATGGAATGATAGGTCATTTCCTAAAACAAAAAGTTTGAAAATTTTATTAAATATACATAAGTCCATCTATGGTGAGGTTAATTGTATATGATTCCAAAAAATGGACTTAAACTCCAACTATCGTATCGCTTAATAAAATAAAACTAATTTCTACTAACCAGAGACTTCTTATAGGCTAGTGGTAGGCGATAAAGGCCTGTCACACTTTGGTTGTGGGTTCGATTCCCACATCCTTGTCCGACACAACGAGTGGTCACCCGTTATACAGGTTTTCCCTCTTCTTAAACTATACTATTATAACATTCTCGAAATAAAGTAAAAAAAGTTATAGCCTTAAATAATAATATCTTATGTTCAACTTAATCCATTCCAACCTTATGACTTATCCAAAATACATCTATCCAATCTCATAGTATAAAGAAAAAAATGTTACTTGAGAGGCCATCTACCAAGCATGTGATCACCATCATTTATCCCCCATATATTATAAGATATATCTTGTTGTTGGTCACATTCAATACATGTGTATACCTTAATCATGTATTCTCTTGAAAAATGAATAACCATTGAACCTTAGTGAAAACATGAATGCTGTCAAAAGTTAACTCTTTCCACATACCAAAATCCCAAAATTACTATATAATCAAACTATGATATCACTTTGTCCTTATATCAATCATTATCTCATTAATAATATCCAACATAGTATTTTCTCCTTATCCCTTCATTAGGCGCATATCATTTGATTTCCAAAAATAACTGAATAACCTTTCATGGTTACCGGTACCATTCAAAGTATACTTTAAAATACTCAAGGAAAAACAATAGTGTAACAATCATTACATGTTTCTTTATTCCATACTACCATTAAATTACCGATAATAAATTACTTTTGATAAACATAAAATCATTCCACTACCTTCTTAAACCATCGACAGAGCTTCATCATTTTATTACTCAACACTTCTTTCATATCATATATCATTTGTAGTCTCCTCGTCATCATCAACATAAATACTACCCATAAGACCATGCTGATTCTCTTCATGATACTTTCCCTTAGGGTATTGGTTTTCATAATGAACTTACATTCTACATTTAAAAAAATTAACTATTGTTGATGTCTTAGAAATACCATTATCCTTGTCTATAGTGTTAACTGAACCCTTTCCTTTGAAATTACTAGCTTTTTTCCTTCTTTTCCACACCAAAGCATCTTCCAGTTCCTTTGAAACATTCTCCTTGATGTCTCTAACCACATGATTTACATGATGGAAATTGAACTTTCTTTCTTCTATGATCATCATGAAACTCCATCTTTCCCTTATTAGCTAAGTCAGGAAACTTACCAAAGATGAGATTATTGATCATATTCTGAGATTGATGATTAGGAATAATAATTATTTTTGGACTTCTAAATCCTGTTTCATTTGGTTGCTCAAGAATAATATCATTCCATTTTCCATCATATCTTCCATTATCACAAATATTACTGTTTCCATCCATTTTCTAAAACCAAAAAAGAATAGCGTGAGAGGAAAAAATCATGCTAGGAAAACCACATAATCATGAGGAGTAATTTCAATATATAACATCATAGGTTTAATCCTAGGTTATCCATGATCTTTATCGCAGTTCTAGGACTGTAACCCATACTTATACTTAACCATAGAGACATACCTAGACATACCTTAGAAATATCTCTAGAGATTTCACTAAAGTTTTCACATACTAATTTCCAAAGGTTAACGAAACCTTTCCTCTGATACCAACTGTAGATACCCAAGCATGATGTACATGGAAATTACATTACTTTTGAAGAATACTTAATACATAACAAAAAATGACACCCAAGGACCGTAATAGATTTGTGTCTTTGGAAACTCGGAATATAATCTTCTAATCATGGTGAAAGATCTTCAACATCTCCCATAAATATCTTCCCCTTTTGTTTTCTTAACTGAAAACTATATTTATATCTTGGGGAAAAGAAAACATCAAAAGGGTGAGCTCAAATTCTCAGTAAGATTAAACATGGAGAACATAAAAACAATCCATAAACATTTGAATATAAAAACATGGACATAAGAAATGACATAAATCTTGGAAGTACAAAAGGTATAGATCATAAAGGAACATTAATCATGATAAAATAGCATGGGAATAAAACATGTAATTGTTTCAACCATTAAGAACATGTTATGATTTTCATAGTATCCAAGGCATTGCTTTCTAGACCATCATAGTGGACAAAGTCCCTTACTGAATAGAGTTCACTCCTCGTTCCAGTCCTATATCACTGAACCGTATCAACTTTCTATTCCAGCCATGTATATATCATGAGAGATAAATATTTACCCAATTAATTGGAGGGAGATATAGTTCCCACCCATCTCATAATTAAATCATTCTTACTTATGCCACAAAATAAACATAAATCATTCATCACAACCGAAAGAATAAAATGGGTTTCATAAATATCATCCCATCATAACATAATCCATATAAAACAAATGGATGTCATTTCATCATAAGAAGAATCAAAACATGTAAATAATAGAGACATTATATTTGATACATAATCATACTAAATATTTTCATATTATATGTAAAATAGTTTTGACAAAACACTTGAAATGAATTTTGAGGAAAATATCATTTCTTATTCAAAATCATTTTCTTTTCACAAAATTCCATTAAATTTAAAATAAAAAAGATTTTTGTTGTAAATAATCATGAAATATTTTAGAGGAAGATTCATGAAAATTAGGTGTTATGAATATGTAAAAATCCATTAATTCCGTATAAGTTAAAAAAACACTCTCCTCGTACTTTTTCTGGAAAAGTCAAAAAGTACCTCATGTGGTAAAAAAAGAAAGATTACTTATATACCTTGTGGTAAAAGTCATAAAAGGGTAAAAATGACCTTAAACGTATATGGAAGAATAGTAAACATTTTATGAAAAAAATTTGAGAAAACATGGACATGGATGATAAACATAACCCCAGTAAATACTTACCAATAAACAATCTCGGATAAGACCGAGATTAGAATAATTTTCCCTTATCTTAGGTCCAATTTCTTCCATACGTGTCTGAAAATACTTTATAGTGGGTTTGAAAATATTATTAACTTGTAACATAACCATAATAATATTTATGATAGCATATATGATTCACTTATGACTTTATATTACCTGTTCTTTTGAAAATTCCATGTTAAATCAGCGTTTTGGGTAAAATCGAATCATTTATCGTACATGTTTCGACTTGTTGTTCTTGATATTATTACTTATATCATGATTTAATTAATTACATAATTTAAAAAATTATTTATATATAATATATATTCATCATATAAATATATATGATAGATGGATAAAAGGAATGAAATACACCGTTCATGGAGACGGTAGGCCGTACATACGCATGAATGCTGTTTTTGTTTCCTTATTGAATTGAATGGAATTAAGTAAATGAAACATATATGTACATAAATCCAGTATCATTATTATTTAATATCTTTCATGATTATTTATTATATATACTTTATAATCATACTTGAATGATTAATCATTGAAAATGAATCTCATCGCGTTCAGGGAGACGGTAGTCCGTACATATGTACGAGCGACAATATCATTATTTTGATATTAAAATCACATATAATTGGATGGTATATCATATATAAAGAATCATAATAATGTTATATTTATTATTTATATCATTTATGTTCATTATTATTCCCATCCAAATGATGAAATGTTTGAATAACAAACTACACCACGACGTCGAGACGGTAAGCCGTACGTACGCACGTGTGGTGAATTTTTCATTCATAGAATGGATAAAATAACTAATATTGTTTTACAATTATTATAATAACATCAATGTATTAAGAATATACAGGAGTTATTATTTTAAAATGGAAACAACAATGAAAGAGGAAGTGGAAGAATAAAGGATCTTGAAATAGGTGGTGAGATATTTACCTCTTCTTCGGGTTCTTCCATTTGATTTGATCAAAAGGGCTCCTTAGGTTGGATTTCTGACTAAAGTAAGGCCTATACGATGAAGGGAGTACATTTTAAAGTGTATTTGGGTAGGGTTTGGCTGAGCAAAATGGATTTGGTGGTGTGAATTAGAGAGAAGGGGGAGCGCCCTTTTATACGAGGTGTGAGAGGCACCATAGGAAAAACTGAAAATAGTATTTTATAATAAAATCATATTGGGTTTATAATGGCTCAAAAGTGACTTATTTCGAGGTTAGGGTGGGTATGGGTCAAAATCACCTCAAAAAATTAGTTTTTACATGTTTAGGTTACGATTTTAACCTTATAATTTAGATTTAACTATATGTTAAATAATTTAACTTTTACCGTGTCTTCTTGTGTTCTTACAATATATGGTTAATAAACTTACTATAAACTTCCAATAGAACCCCAATTGGTTCATTAATGTCATATATATTATTTTATAAGTCTTTTTTCCTAACCTTATATTTTAGGACCATTATATCAATTAATAATATAATATTTGTTTTAAAAACACTTTTATGTCAATTTTAACACCATTTGGTATTTTGTTTGTTTTAAATTTATAACAGAATTATTACTTCAAAAAAATACATATAACCAACCATAATATGATATATTAGCCAATAAAATTAGTTTAATTTATAAAAATTCTCAAATTACATTTATTTGGGTATTTATAATATCAATTCTGTTAATATTTCATTAATAAGGTAATTACTGCATCATCATTGTGTCATAAATAAATTATATTATTTAATGTATAAAAAATATAAATAAAATAAAATTACGTAGGAAATATTTTTATTTTTCTAATGAATATTTATAGTCGAATTTATCTTATGTATAACCCTATATTTAAAATGTTTTAGTTATTAAACATTGATTTTAACAATTTTAACTCTTCTTTAAATAAAATAATAATAAATGTCCTAATCTAATCCAACTGGACCTAAAGGATTATATTTTACTCCTAAGGTTGTTTTTGGTCGAATTAAACTTATCCAATAGAATTAGGACATGTGTTAGGGTAATAATAATATCATTTTTACCCTTAATTACCCTATTTACTTTTAACCGTGGTAAGTAATAGTAAAAAGTTACTATTCACAAAAATTATTTTCATCTCATTGAACTGCATTTTACGTACTGATATAAACCGCGTCTCTTTGATTTTTAAAATTCAACTCACAGAAGTGGTAAAATTATGTTTTATATAAATTTTCAAATGCTCCTTGGAGGTGGGTAAAAGACGGTAAAAAGTTCAATAAAATTTTTATGTATCTAAAATTATTATAAAATGAATCCAATGAATTACATTGAACATATATAGATATTATGTATCTATTTTGACATAAAAATAAATTTAAATATAATAAATGATTACTTAAATAAAAAGTCAGTTTTAACCAATAACTAAGTGTTTTCAATATTCATAAAAAATTAAAAGTTTTCAGAAAAATAAAAAAAATTCACCCTAGGATAATTTCGATATTAAGAATCAAAAAATGAAGTCCATTTTGAAAGATAAAATTTATAAAATTTCAAAAAGTGGGTATTAAAATTCATAACAGCTAGTTTATATAATATTTTAATAACATATCGTTGTTTAGTGAAACCCGGTATTGCGTACTACACACGCTACCGAGGAAGGTCACGATTGCGTGTAATGTAAGCCAAGTCAGGGCTGCGTGTAGTGAAAGCTCCCTTTGGTGTTTCATATAACATAATAAAAACTTATTTAATTTATACATTAAACAAAATCTATACTTAATGTTGCGTAGAATAATTTCCACAAAATGAACTTGAAATTGTGTGTAACACGTACAAAGAATAGTGTTGTGTATACGGCAAGCTAAAACGATGTTGCGTATAGTACAAGCTAATCTTGGTGTAGTGTAAAATAGAATATATCAAAGAAATTAAAAAGAATATATCTCATAAAATCTCGTGGTGTTATAGTATATGTGTACTAATATCTACCGTATTAATAGAATTAGGTACCGATCATTCCTTCTTGCCACGAATCTTGTTCCAGACCTAGAGTTTTCAGTTAAACTGATGACTTGACCCTTATGTCTGAAGATACCTTTAGGAAGAGACTCGATAATCACACTTACACCGATGGTGTGATCTAACCCTTGGGGTTAGAATTTCAGTTGTAACCTATTGATGGCAACATCAAGGCCTTATGACGTTAGTTTGGGTATTGACTGGACATCCATAGTTCATACTTAGATTGAATATTTTAGGGAAAAATGATGTAGTATATCTATAACATTAGAATGGGGTTTTCCTTGCTTGGAGAGAAAGGAAACCCAGGAACCATATGATAAACTCATGCATAGGAGGGTGCATCCGATCACTCTTGAGTCGGCCAAACTTACCCTCATGGAAGAAGGATTTTTGAGTTTTCAGTTCCAAAAAGTAGTGGCAGAGTATAGGGACACTTTTTCTAAAGTTTTTTCCAGGATTACCTCCATGAAGGGAGAGGGACTTATGCTTGGGCTAGGTACTACTAGAGATTTTTACCATAATTCTCAAGGGTAGAGACACCCTTTTCAGCTTTGACGAAGAAGGGGGATCCATTCCTATGGACGGAGAAGTGTAAGTAGAGGTACCTTGAGATGAGACAGAGACTGACGAGTGCCCCATATTTAAGCCACCAGAAGAGGGCATTGGGTATGTATTCTACTGTAATGCATCATGATCCATACTAGGTTTTTTCCGGATTCTAGAGAAAGAAGTGATCGCCAACAACTCACTGTAGTTGGGATAACACGAGCCAAACTACACTACTTATGACCAAGAGTTTGCAGCAGTGGTATTTGTGATGAAGATGTGGTGACACTACATGATGGGTGAACGATTTACTGTTTACTCTGATCACAAAAGTCTCAGGTATATCTTCTCATAGAAGGACCTGAAACTGAGACAACGAAGATGGGTATAGTTCTTCTAAGACTATAACTTTGAGATAGTCTGTACTCCTGGGAAGGCTAATGTGGTATCAGACACACTCAGTAGGAGGTCCAGTCTACAACTACTGAGTAAGGCATCTGAGTAGCTAGCCGCATTGCGGATATCCTTCATGGATAAAGATTTATCATCTTATCTCCAATCTATTACTATCACTCTCCTAATTCTTCGACATGTTCTGGAGGTACAACTTAGGGATGTTGACCGCGAGGCCCGACGTGCTCAGTTATCCTCATGATGGTCTCCTGAAGGATTTTCTAAAGGTGGGGAGCATGTATTTATCTTCAGAGGATACACCATGGTACCAGTGACTCTTTAGAAGGAGGTGTTGAGGGAGTTCCCTACACCCCCTTTAACAATACATCCTGGAGTGGAAAAGATGTTTCCAGACCTTCAATGTCAGTACTGGTGGCCAGGGACGGAGGAATCAGTGGTAGAGTTTGTACCACGATGCCTCACTTTTCAGAAAGTGAAGACTGTACAAAGATGACAAAAGTATTATGTCAATATGGGACGAAGAACCTTGGATTCCGAGGAGGGAGACCATGTATTTCTACAAGTATCACCCTGACAAGGATTGTGGAGGTTTGGTTGGGGCGGCAAGCTATCTATAAGGTTCATCAGACCATTATAGATTCTCAGCAGAGTGGGTGAGGTGGTGTACCATCTATCTCTTCCCCCATACATTCACCTGGTGCATAATGTTTTCCATGTGTTGCATCTAAGGATATGCATGTGTGATCCATCACATGTTATCGACTAGTGTGAGTTGGACTTTGACGATGGGGTGACTTTTACAGAGTTTCCAGTGAAGATAGAGGATCGACAAGGGCGAGTCCTTCATGGACAGTCGATCCCTCTGGTGTGAGTTAAGTGGAAGCACAAGAACCTCCAGGAGAGCATATGAGAGTGGGAGGCTAAAATTCATGCCCAGTTCCATCATTTTTTTGATTTTCCTTTGTTGGGGATTTCAGGGATGTAAATCCCTAAGGAGGTGAGAATGTAATTTCCCAAAGTTTATGTATAATTTTATTATATGGAATTATTTCGAGACCACGAACTCTAACATCGCGTGATTCTGATTCCCGGAGTGCCTCAAATGATCCGCCAAAAAATGTTATGTTCAAAATAGAATGCGTGAGTTGTTTTTCTGAAAAAGTAAAATAACTCTTAAATGGGTTCCCAAATCTGGAATCTAAGGGAACCGTTGTGTTTAGGATAGTTTACCCTAGGCGTGACTTAAGTTTAGTCGGCACATGCCTCTGGTGAGAAAACCTGAAAATGACATAACTATTAATAAAATAATTAAATAAATTTATTTTATTTTTCAAATGCTTATAACTCATGAACGGTGACTTGAATTAAAAATCTAAGATCATCGATGATCTTGTGAGTATATTCTTCCATTAGGTCGATACTAACATTGGCTGACGCGAACCAACTATGGATGTTAGTTTTGGGGCATAAATAAAATAATTAAATAACAATTATTTTATTGTTAAAATCCATAAATTCTAAATGGTAACTCGAATTGAAAATCCAAGAGTACCGTCGAGTTTTTTGGGACATGTTTCCCTTAGGCAGAGCCTATCCATGACCGGCGGGTGTTGAGGGTGACTGTTAATAATTTTTTTAACATTTTTTCAGGTATGTTCAGTAAATGCATGGACAGATTTTTTTATATTTTGACTCATTGATCAAATCAAAAATCTAATAGCACTATTGAATCCGCAACATCAAGATTCTCTTAAGGGAGGCTTCACTTCGACTGTAGTTTTTCGGGAGAAGAAGTTAGTTTTTGGAACTTTTTAAAGAATAATAAAATAAAAATTTTATTGTTATTTTATCTTTCTTTTATCCAATGGATGAGCAACGTTGATGGGACCAATGACACATCAAGCCATTAAATGGCTTGACACCCCTTTATTATTGTAACTGCACCATTGGAATTTTGAAGGTTATTTAATTAAATGAGCCCCATTAATTCCACATGTGTTACTCTCCCTCCACCCATCCTATTTATATGGAGTTTGGGGTGGAGTGTTGTCACGACTTCACCATGCGATGAAGCTCTGAAAAAGTACCACGGTGCCATCCACTTGGAAGACGAGACCAGTTTCAGTGAGTGGTGGTGAGTGCCACCGAATAAAAAACCGACAAAAATGACGAAAGAGGTTTTGTTGATCGTTATTAGTGAACATCTCTTCTAGGTAGGGGGTTTATTTTGAAGTTGTATTTGATGAATTAAATCCTCTATCGCTTTCTATCACATTAACGTGGAGGGTGCAGGTGAAATAAACAAGGCCTGGACCCTCTATCACTTCGCTCATGAACCGTTCCTCGGGGTCAATTTCCATAGATGATGGCAATGTGAAATAGCGGGTCACGCTATGAAAATGGCAACAGGGGAGAGCTGGAGGCACAGATGGTGCCAAGATCAGACACTGAAGCACGTTCGGTGACCCATAGAAGAAACCACTGGCACACCATGTCGGCGGCGACCGACGGTAGCCAGAGGACACCCGCGACAATTAGCCACAGGTGGTGAAAGGCGGCATGTGATGACACACTGCGGGGGCTAGCCCAATCTGGTCTCATGGGACAAGGGCGGTGCCCACTGGCAACGCTGGTGGAAGTGGCCACGGCCAGAGGGGGCGGTGTTGTCCACGCCATGCCATGCTGGCGAAACCCGGTTGTCCAAATGGGGGACCGTTAAATACAGTGGGGTAGCACCCCACCGGCTGGAGAATGACCCCACAAGAGCGGGGCTAGTGGGATGCAATAATCCATCTTATGGAAGACCGAGCTGATGTAGGCCGACCAAGTGGGTCGGACCCACCACCGATCCGGGCCGGCCCCACGACCTGGCGGGCCAGCACGGGTGGGCCGAGCCCCACCCAGCGTGCCGGGCCAAACATATCCCGAGCCCGTGAACTGAACCGGGCCGACCCCAATGGGCTAGACCTAGTGAACAGGGCTGACCCTAAACAAGCCGGACCTAGGCAGGGTCCGATAAACCCCGGGGCCTGTTGCGTCAGGCCGGTCTGACCGAGTCAGACCGGGCCCGGACCAAACCGGTCCCTGAATAAATAAACATCCGTAACTGACAAAAAAGGTATATGTTTGAAACACCTTCAATGGAGTTGGTATTCATTTTTGGAAGCGGTCCCTTTGGCATATTCCGGTAGGACTGACCGAGTCGGGATGGATCGAGGTGCGATCACCCCCGTTTCACGAAAAGGGATCTAACTAACAGACCAGGCTTTCGATTGATGCATTGTCTATGGAATATGGACCCTAGTAAAAAATATATCCTTTTTAAATACTCCACTTGTTTTTTTGAGGAAGTTAGAGTATGACCGGGTTGGATCGACCACGAATCCCACCGGGCCCTCGACACTAAAATGCTAATAATTTACAAATGGGCGTCTGGTTGACGCACCATCTGTTGCATTGGAACCCTTTTGACGTGACAGATCATTATGTTACTTCTTAGTGAGATTTTTTTCCCATTGAAATTTGATCGATAGTTGGGGGGGGGGGTTCTACCATAATCAAGTGTGCTATGAGCGGGAATCTAGTGGATGACAGTGAGGTGGAGGTTGCAGACAGATCATATAGAGGATAATACTGAGTGATCTTGTGTTGGTCAGCACCAATCCTGTGTGGGTCAGTTATTATGTAGGTCATCGCTCAGTGATCTTCTATGGGTCGACGCATACCGATCCTGTGTGGGTCATTGTGAGGGTTAGTACCTATCAACTCCGGGCGGGTCAGATTCTTTGTGGGTCATTTTGGGGGTTAGTACCTATCGATGGGTCAGACTCTGTATGTTCAAAAGCTATGTCTCTTGATATAATAAGTTGATCTAGCTCTATGACTGATCATCTGTACTTCTATACTTCACTAATACCTGGTTTTTGATGAGACTCTGTTTGTGCCATGTCTATTTCTTTATGCTTTGTGATTGAGATCATGCCTTGTGGTTTTCCTCTGTGGAATTCTGTGAGACCTTCAGGGGTCTTGGGGTCCTTACTGAGTTTTGTTATACTCGCCCCAACAAGGGCTTCGCTCGCACCTTGTTGTGTCTTGTGCAGACAACGAGCAGCTGGGTTGAGACTTGAAAAAGCCAGGACCATGCAATACATAGAGGAGACGAGCTGACATGGAGTGTTGTGGAGATGATCTATACCTACTCTAGAGGTACGATCCTTGATAGATGATCCAAGAGATGTTTTCTTATTTTAGTTGTACTTGTACTTTTCAGTTGGCCTTGTATTCTGACCCCTTTAATTTTAGTACACTTTTTACTATAGAAGTTTACTTCATGGTTTCTTCTTATTGTGTTCTTGGTTTATTTTTTTGTACATATTTAAAGGCAATTCCATCCTGTTATAAGGATACACATTTTTAGTATTAGTTTCCAACCCCTAACCTATGGAAGGCGGTCTTGGTGTAGTCACAACACGTTCCCTGAGGGAGAGGTCATGACAATGTAAATTTAACTTCCAATCAACATTATGTAATTGATTTGATGAACAAATTTACCATTTTCATCAAATTCCAACTTATAGATGGTACTCATTGAAGTATCACTACTTTTTTTACTATGAAATCAAAAAAAAATTAAAAGATATTTATTATATTTACTTTGATTTAAAATAATTTTTACTTTATTTTTTAATATTTGAAATCCAAGAATGAATGTGATTTCTCCCATTAAACTCATTTCAAATTAACTTTACATCATTTTTGAAAAATCAATACATGAATAATTATTTGAAGATCCAAAAATAATGTCATCATAGATTTGAACTACTAAAACATCTTTAGAAATTATTTTTTTAAAGAGAGTAGGATCATTAATAACGTTTATAAAACCTTAAGAAATAATAAAAGTACTTATCCTATCTTAACAGGCTCTTGGAGCCTATTTTAAACCATATAAATCCTTTTTAACATAAAAAAATAATTTAGAATATGAGGGTTTTTAAAACTAGGGGGTTGTTTAATAAAAAAATCCTCAACTATATACCCATTTAAGAATTAACTTTTAACATCTACTTAATATAGTTTGAAATTGAGATGAGCTTTATAATATATAATGATTTTAATGGATTCAAGTATATAAAATAGTGTAAAGGTTTATAAATAGTCAATTACATCCTATTGACTATATACTTGTGCAACCAGTCTTGCCTTATTCCTCACTATGGTGCATGCTTCATCTACTTTGTTGTTCAAGATCCACTAAGTGCCTATGGTAAAGGTTTCATTAGGTATGTGCACTAGTTTCCAAAAATTATTTCTTTCAAATTGATTCAACTCTTTTACACATCCATCACCCAAAATTCATCATTGATTACATCATAAATGTTTTTAGGTTCAAGATGTGACAACAAAGTTTGATGTTCAACTTGGTTCCTAAGATAAGCTCAACTTTGTGTCCCTTTATCTAATTATCCAACTACAAAATCTAAGGGATGTTTCTTAAGGGTTGTAAAATATCTAAAAAAGGAAGGAATAGTTATTTTAGGTTCATTATCAGTTTTAGGTTCACTATGGTAAGAGTCTAGTGATTTTCTAGAACTAGAGTATTTAATAGATTTCATAACAATAGGGTTAGGTGATTTGAAATAAATGTCCAGATTGTACAAATCATTCTAAATATTTTCAAGAGGGGATTTAGGTTCATGCGGATATGTTTCATAAAATATAACATGTATAGACTATTCCACACATTTAGTTATTTTATTAAAAACTCTATAGACTTTACTAGAGGTTTAGTAACCTAGTAAAATTCCTTCAGGACTTTTGGATGATTTTTTTTCAATATTGTCCTTAATATTGATCATATAAACCTTGAAACCAAAAACATTAAAGTATTTAACATTGGATTTCCTATTGTTCCATAGCTTATAGAGACATTTCTTAGTAATTGGATTAATTAAGACTATTAATTATATAACAAGATGTATTGATAGATTCAGCCCAAAAATTAATAGGGAAGTTATATTCATTAAGCATAGTATGGGCTATTTCTTGTAAGTTTCTATTCCTTATTTCTAAAAATCCATTATATAGAGGTGTCTTCAGAGTAGATAAGTTATGAATATAGCCATTTTTTGAGAAAAAATATTCAAACACTTGGTTCTAAAACTCACGAACATGGAAACTTATTAATATTTTTGTCCTAAGACCACTTAGGTTCTCAAAGAATCTAGAATAATTGATGAAGTACAAAAAAGCTTCACTCTTATGAGCTAAAAATAAGGTCCAAGTATACCTAGAGAAGTCATATACAAGAACATAGACATAGTGTTTACCATTAATATTTGAAACTCTTGATGGTCGAAAAAAAATCCATGTGAACCAACTCAAGTGGTTGAGAAGTTGAAACTTCTTTCTTTAGATTGACTGATATTTTGTGTTGTTTCCCATTTTGGAGAGGATTGTGGAATTTATTGTCTGGAAATTCTGGTTTGGGTAGATCCTTGACAAACAATTTCCTTTCAATATTTCTAAGTGAGTGAGTGTTTCATTGGCCTAATATACTATGAAAAATCCAAGATTCCTTATGAAAGACACATAAGAAAGAAACATTTTTGAGAAAATAAATTATCCATGTTCACAGCATAAACATTCTCATTTCTAAAAGTAGTAAATACTAGCTCATTTTTATAATTAAACACATTACAAACATAGATTGTACTCTAATCCATCAAAAAAAGTACTTTGGGAATTAAAATTGAGTTAGTGTTACTGATTTGTCCAATTCCAATTATTTTTCATTTATTATTGTCACAAAAAGTGAAATTACCACTATAAATCTTTATAAGATTATTAAATCTTGAGTATTCCTTTATCCCGTGTCTTGAACATACATTTTCCAAGTACCATAAACTTTTACATGAGCTCTTCAATCATTCTTCCTACAAATATAATTCAAACAAAGGAAATATTTTGGTACCCACACTTTCTTGGGTCCAATAATATTAGTAATTAATTATTTGGGAACCCATACTTTCTTCATGGGTTTCCTATAAACAATTTTTAAAGTATTGTAAAAATAAAATCTATTTTTTTCTGAAAAAACTAGAAGTAGTAAAATATTTTCCACTGCTTGAACTTGTGGTAGATTTTTTAAATCTTGGTACATAGCCTAATTTTCTAGATTTTGATACAAAATTATTTTTACCAAAGTTTTTTTTATCCCGGTTGATAACCTATACCAGTAGAATATTTTGGTTTAAATTGTTTACCAAGAATCTGAGTAACAGTGTTCTTTCCATTAGTGAACTTTTATAAGTCATTTTTCAACTTCTCATTTAATAATTTATGTTTATTATTTTATTTAAGTAATTCAGAATTTTTATTGTTCTTTTTAGTAAGCTTAGATTTAATTGTATAAGTGATAGAATGCTGTTTATTGAAAACTTTATATTTATATTTTAATACATTGAATGTGGATTCATGAATTTTGTAGAACTCAAATATTTCCCCACGGGTCATGTTTTCAGAGTCATATTAATCTTTATAAAAGTAGTAATTCTGCATAGGAGATTCATGGTTTACCTCAAATGTATTTTTCATAAATAACATATTAGTTTTGTCACCTTTCTCATCATGATAAGATTCTGACTCACTAGAGATATCCTCAGAAGCACTCAAGGTGTCCTTCATTGATTTCTTCTAACTTTTATACTTTTTTTTATATTCCTTGTTATAATTTAACTTAGGACAGTAATAATTTTCATTTTCTCTTATATTATATTCATAACATACTATCTCATTTGATTTTTCACCTCTTTTTTCAATCCTTTTTTCCAGTTTCCCTTGTATTCACACTTGCCTTTGTAGTTTTTCATCCTAAAGAACTTATACTGTTGGTAGAATTTTTAAACCTTCGGGCTAATTGATCCACTTCCTTATTAGTGTCAGATGGTGATTCTTCATTATTTTAACTATCAGAATGAGTTTGTGCCTTCTCTTTTTCTTGGTGTTTAGAAATAGTGATCTTGAAAGCCACTAAATTTCTCTTTGGTTCATCATATTATTCTTTTTTGACCATAAATTATTCCTTATACATCATCATATTACCTCTCAGTTCCTTTACTGAAAACTTATTCATATAATTGGACTCCCTAATTGAAACCAAGGCTCCTCTCTGTCTTTCTGGTATACATCTGAGAATTCACATGATTTTGTTCCTTAATAGTAACATCCTTTCCCAGAGAGATCAAAGTATTTATAATTTCATTATACCTGAGATAAATGTCAAAGATAGGTTCATCAGGCTTTATTTTTAAGTTATCGTAATTAATAGTATATGTATTAAGTCTCATTTTCTTAACATTAGTGGTTCCTTCATGTGAAATAGATAAAGTATCCCAAATATCATGGGTTATTTTAGATGCATAATTACTAATGAATTATTCATCTCCTAAATAAAAATATAAAGAATTTATTTCTTTTCAGTTATTGTTATAAGATGCCTTATTTGTGCTATCCCATGTATTTTAGGTAGTAGAAGGATTCTTATATTTATCTAAAATTGAATACCATATTTCAAAATCCATATTTTCCAAATCCAAGTATTTTTTGTAGTAAAATTACATTTGAAAATATTTGAAAAATATTTTAATGATTTGAAAATAAAAGATTAAAAAATATCCTTTAATACAAAATGTTTTTTGAAGTAGGACAATCAAGAGGAGAGTGAATTTAGTTCCTATCAATATTTATGTTAAAAACCTTATTTAAAAATTTCCCCCAATTTAAAATATAAATAGTCTAGTTACCCAAAGAATCATATTTATAAAAGATTTTAATGCTCAATTTATTTCTCAAAATATTTATTAATTCTCAGTTATAACAATTTGAAAGACTGATATAACTTTTGAAAGTAATTTACTAAATCAAAAATAGGTATAAAAAATAACTAATATTAATTATCAAAGTAATATTTATTTTTCTAAAATATGTGAGAAAATAGAGAAAACTAAATTTAAAAAACACAGTATATAAAAAAAGAGGTTCAATATCAAGAAGAGACCTAATACTATCCACTTGGTGATCACCTACCACCAATCAGTTTATTTTAATAAACCTGATTCACACCATAGATTAGTGTTCAAAATAGCACATAAGGCTATCCAGGTCAACTATACCTCTACCATAATTATTTTTGGGAAAAAATACAACTAGGTCACATAGAGACCTATTCCATATTTATATGTGTGTGAAGAATGGTGTAGAGAAAAGAGTGAGTGAGGTTTTCTTTTATCCTATATGTTAGCTCATGGGATAGTATGTGTTTGTGATATAGACACACAAACTGCTCGAAAGCATAGTAAGGATGAACACAATATAGTATAAATAATAAGAAAAGTTCTAGAAGACTCTGTGTGATGATATTTAATATTATGGAATTCTTAGATGCAGTAGATGTGAAGCTCAATTCCACTTCTCAAAATAAACACCAAAATAGAGTGTCATGTATTCTTTGTGTTATTGTTTCTAGTGAGGTGAGATTCTTCTCGAAGGTGCTCTTCACTAGGGTTTTTTTCATTACATATGTCAGAATTTTTGGTTCACACTGAATCCTTCCTTGTTCACATCTAGGAAGAATGAGTGTTCTATTCATATATGATTTTTTCCACCTTGAAACTTCTCTATATATGAGTGTTTCTCTTCTATGTTTTCTCAGGTGATTTATTTATATGTTACATAGGTCAACAATAGGCATGATCCTTAACATGAGGGATTCCTCATACCTCGTACTGGTCTCTACAATGTCTAAAAAAGACAGAAAAGTCTATTAATATAATAGAAAATACTATGATTCATAAATATGACCATTAGAATTAATTTTTAATTTAAGAGTAAATAAAATTTTCTAAGTGTGGATAAATATGTCATTCTGTCGATAGGTAAGTCTATAGGTAGGTCCTTCTATCAGTAGGTAGGTCTTCCGGATAGTACTATTAGTAGGTTGGTCTGTCAGTAGGTCTTTATGTAGGTTGGTAGGTCAATAAATGAGTCCTTCTATCAGTGATTTGTTCTATTAATAAGTAAGACTATTGGTGACTCAAACTTATATCGGTGACTCAACCTGTTAGTAGGTTGATGTGTTAGTAGCTTATATTTCGGTCGGTGACTCATTATTCTGTCAGTAAATTGTGATATCAATGACTCATATTGGTCAATTTTTTTTTTCTGTTTTCCTCTCTTATATTATAAACATTAACATAATATGTTAAACTTATATTTTAACATAGATAATCATAATTAAGAATATTTTAACTTAAAACTTAAGACATGACTAAACATGATTTAACATGATTTGTGAGCATTAAATATAGAGATGTCCAACAATCCCTAATGTTGTATAAGAAATAATAGGATGTTTTGAACATTTATGAATGAAAATTCCATTAAAATATCATTTAAAACACTATTGTGGAAAATAAACTTTTCACTTTGAAAATCACTTTTAAAAACTAAAAAATCATAAAATATCGTGAAAAAAGTATTTTAAAATAAACTTGGATACTTGAAAAGGAATACTCAAATAAAACAACGGTCACGATGGAGGTAAAATCCATTCATGTCGTACACGTTGAAACAAATATTCCTTTTTTATTTTTAGTAAAAGTAAAATGAGAATTTTTTGGAAGACGATAAGAAGATTCCTTTTTTTTGTAAAAATATATTTATGGGTAAAAGTGACTTTATAAAATCATTGTAAAATATTTTTTAAAACTTTTTTAGAAATCATTTATTATTAATGAAAAATTATTTTCAAATGAAGAGAGAAATAAAGTCACATTTTATTAAAAATATTTTCCCTTAAAAACAACTTTTTAAAATCTAAAAACTATACACATAAAAAAAATTTATTTGAAAATAGACTTGGAAATATCTAATGTAAATATCAAACCATTGAGGTTTCATTATTGTGGAAAATTCCATTCATATTGTATTTCTAAAAAAACACTTCTTTTTGAAAAGAGGTGAAAAGGTAACTTTAAAAGAGATTTTTAAAAAAATAGCCCTTTACCACTTTAGAAACATTTGAATCATAATCCCCATAAAATATTAACAATAAAAACATTAAATATCATTATATTAGATATTTTAGTTAAATAATATTTCAAAGGATAGTATATATTCCTCAAAAATTAATATAGGTTGAAATTATAAACATATGTCTCAAAGAAATAGAACATAGGACAAATAACCCTTACAAAAATCATCCCATTGAGTTTGAGAATTAATCAATGAATAAATTATGTGTATTAAATGTAAATCCACATAATAAATGGTAAATAAAAAATAATATAATAAAAATCTTGTACACACATAATCAAAGATTATCGAATACCATGAAGAAGTAATATATCCTAATGAAAAGAAATTGAGTTATGAAATTATTTAACACTTGGTAACATTCAAGAAAAATGTAATTAGATGAAATAATTAAAGATTCAACTTAAAATAACATTATGTAATAATTATTAATGATATTATAGGTTAAATTGGTAGTATATACACCAAAAATATAAATATGTGGTGAATATATCATATGTATCACAAAAATAAAATGCGAGATGATAAAAACCCTTACCTCAAGTCCATCATTTCATTGCATGTACTTTAACTCATGTATCATAATATTACATAAATTATTTAATTTTTTGAGAAACTTTTCCTTGTTTGACACATTATACTTAAATAATTTATTCTATTTCTTTATAATTTAATATTTGAATACTTAATTAGTTAAGCCCACATCGGGTTCTTTGAGGATGTTTGGTTCACTATTTTAAAAGAAATTTTGTGTGTTGAATGTGGTTAAAGAGGTCATTATTACAGCATATATATAATAATAATCATGAAATAAATCTCATATTTATTCATGAATTATAATTTTAAAACCCATCATGATTTTTTTTTGAAAAATGAAGTTCGTTATGATCATGGAGATGGTAGGCCATACGTATATATGAGTAATGTTTTAATTTTTCAATGATCATTATAGAGATATTGTATGTATTATTTTATCTTTACATAATTATAATAATATCTTAAATACCATGATATTTTTAAAAATACTCTTATATATATCATTATTGTAAGGTGGTGATGAAAAATGAATCACATAGCTTTTTGGAGGCGATAGTCCACATGTATACAAACAACATTATCATTTTAAGTGTAAGAAAAAATGATATATATTATATTTTCATAATGATAAATATGTCATGAATATAATTATTATTTAATTTATATGACATATATTCATTAATATTACCCTTATTACATTCCATGTAAAGCGTTAGTGGAAAATGAATCACATCATTTCGGGAGGTGGTAGTCCGTCGTATACATGAGTGATGTTATCATATCCCCTATAAAATGTAAATTAAAAATGTATATGAGATATAATAACTATATAAGTATAAATATAACTTATGTACTTTAAATCCATCATAACAACAATCCATGAGAGGTGATGATGGAAAATTAATGACATCAGTTCGTGAGGCGGTAGTTCACCGTACAAAAGAATGATGATTTTGAATTACATTTCATAGAAGATAAGAAGAATACAGGTTATGAAAATAATATAATTACATAAAAATATATATTATATCTTGGTGTTGTCATATTATAATAGTTTAATAATATTTTAAGGAGGTTTAAGAATAAATAAAACAAAAATGCTCAGATAGGTATTTTACCTGTTCTCAGACCACTTCTTTAGGATTATACCTATATTACTTATAGAATGAATTTATGAAAAAAAGGATTCTAGGAATGGGTATGAAATTTTTGAAGTTATTTGGGTTGGTATTGTCTGAAAAAATAGGGTTGAATGTGTGAATAACATAGGATAGGGGGTGACCTTTTATAAATGAGGTGAGTGTCACCAATGTAATTTTTAAAGATAAAAAGGAATACCCACGATTTTCTCACATAAAAAGGGTAAAAATAGAGTAATATTAATTATTATACATTATATGGTCAAAATATGTTAATAATATATTTCTTATAAAAGTTTTAGGTCATTATTACCCTTATCTTTTTAGTTTTATCCCCAGTAAACTATTTTTTACCTTAAATGCAGTAATTTATTTTCACTATTTTCACTCTTCAATATGGTGAAAAATTATGTCAAAATTATTAGATAATATAAATTATTATGATTCAAAACCTAGAATCCATTTTAAAAAAATCAATTCATATAAGTGACAAAATTTAATTTACAATTAAAATCACAGATGCGAAGAAAAAGCAGGTTTTCAAGAAGTGTATTTTCAAGAAAAAATTATTTTATATTAAATATATGAATAATAATAATAATTATATGAATAAAAATTAATATTTGTTGATATATAATCTATAAATTTATTTTAAATCAATTATCATTAGGTTTTTTTAAATTAACTTAAAATGATAAATATTATACACTTTAAAATAGTTTTTAAAAAAATATCATTTTTAATCATAAAGGAAAATATTTACTAAAATACAATATGAAGTTGATTAAAAAGAAATTAATTGAATTAATTATGACTTTATGATACTTATTTTAATTTAAATCATATTCCAAACATAATGGGACTTTTAAATTTCTTATGAAGAAATGACATTTTTACATAAATCGATATTTTCACTATTCATTAAAAAATCAATATTTTATAAAAAATAATAAAATTTTACCCAATGTATCTTTTTATATTCTAATTTCAAAAATAGATTTCATTTTATCAAATAAATCTTCTAAATATTCGAAAAATTAATTATATTATTTTTGCATGAAAATAAAAAAAAATCATTTTTGAAGAAAATAAATTTATGAAGAATTAAATTACTTTACTAAAAAGTGATTGATTATTTAGTTAAAATTTATTAATAATTTATATTGAATATTAAATATATATATATATATATATATTTAATAAATTATTTAATACTATTCATACCTCCCAATTTAATGACTAGGTTTTAATAGTTATATATTTCAACGGTCATTTAAGCTCAGTGTTGAATGTCGAGTATGCTATCAAACATAGTTTTATTTTCTAAAATATTAGGGTGTTACAATGTGAGTCACGATTGGTGTGAGAAACAATAGGAATTAGAAGACCTGTAAATCCACACAATTTCTCTCATCTATAGGTTGACAAGGGCGAGGGTATGGAAGGCATTAGAATTGTCCTAGAAGAAAGACTAGGGGATTAATCCAGAAGAGATGAGATTTTGGGGATCCCCCTCCCCTTCCCCTTCAAAATTTGGAAGAGAAGAATGGGGTGGGCCTACAAGAAATAGATGCATAGCCTGGCCTGAGAATCCATCTTCCATCATCCCTAAGGTTAGGATCCTCATTACTGTAAGAATGTATAGTTAAGGATATCTTAATGATCCCACCTATAAAGTAAGATAAATACAGGATATCCATTACCATAGGAATGTATGATTGGGAGGGCATGATGGTGCACCTGATGTTTTGATCACGCATGTTCGGAGGCTTTAGAGGTGTCCTTGGCTTGGTTCCTCTCAAACAAGGGACCGAGACAAAGTGGGTCCTAATCATTAGAAATGTGAAAAGAGGGATCAAAGGGATGTCTCACATTGGTGATACATGGATGAGTTAGAGGACTCCTCAGGTAGGTGGTACCTAGGAATGTTGGAGGCTACCTTTTTTAGGTGATATCTTGGAATAGAAAAACCTAGGAAACCAAATTGGGATGGTAACTTTCTCAAACCTCCAAGGATCTCCTCAGGTGACACTAGAAGGGTTTCACATAGGTCTATGCTTGGAAAGGGGAATTCACCATATTATTTTTGGACAAGGATGTATTGGATCTTTACATAAGTATTTGTTTTTTTAGGCCTTGGAGGAACTTTAATCCTTGGAATCTAGTTAATTTCCTTTCTTTTTGGGCCTTGAGAACTAACTAGGGCGTATTTAAGACCTCTGAAAAGGACTAGGGTGAGATTAGATTCATGTGGTTTCCTTCATCTTCTAGTCATGTAAAATGATGATACTGTAGGTCCTTTTTATTGGCAATATTGGGAACCCGAGTGAGGGATGTGGTTCTCATAGGTCACTCATGCATTTACTTCATCCTAGTGTGACATGAAAATGTTCTATCCTGTTCAAGTCTAACATGTGCTATGTTTTTGGGTGCATAGGTTAGACTTGCACAGTAATGAATGTTTATACTTATATAAGATCACTTGGGATAAAAAATTCCACTCAATTCTATATTATGTGAGGTATAGTTTCAAAAAATGCACCCTTATTAATAGATCCAATCGAAAAAGTATTATCTAATCATGAGGTAGAGAGGAATAATGATGTTGATGGATCCCACATTCATTTTAATTATCATGTACTTGTACATTTTTTCTTGTGATTAGAGATCATTATGACTTTTTTATCACACATGGGAGACATGAATTGATGGGAGCACAATGTGGTTGTGTAGGCAAGCTGATCAAGGTGTTTTTTGAAAGTTTTTCTTGTATGTGACCTTTAGAGGTTCCAATGAATATATAAATTGATTTATCTTCCTTGAAATACCTCTTCTCACTCTCACTATTTCTACCATCTTCCCATTCTCATTTCACTAATCATTACTACTTCAGAACGATAAGCTCCTTAAGTGAACTTCTTACGTGGAGTGACCTAGGTGAGGAGGATGCATGACAGGACATCAACGAGTCACCTGTGCAAGGTGAAATCAAGGAGGGACCTACATGAGGTGACCTCAGTGAGGCACTTTTATGAGGTGAACTCCCTAATTTTCTATATTTCCTCCCCGAACATACTTCTTTAATATAAAATTTAACTTTTTAATATTTATAATCTTTACTAAAATAAAACATCACATAATTACTTGTAGATTTAAAATTGATACTCAAATAATTCAAGTATCTAATGAAAATGATGAGGTATGAATCAAGGTGACATTGGATGTCGTTGGTCAAGATTATTATGAAGTTAATGATACCACTCTTTTGGATTTGGGGAGAAATTTGAACAATTACCATCATAAATACTTGAAGAGTTATCAACACCTACTTTATAGCCATTGAATCTTAAGAGATGTACTCATCATGAAGAAAAATAATTATATACCACTTTCCTGGTTCCAAGAACACTTAAATTTTACCAAAGACAAAATCTCAGCTAGGGGATAACATGTGTCCTGCATCACAATAGTTCTTCTATATATTTAAAACCAAATACTCTTGAGTAAAATCTGCACTATTATTCATGTGTTTTTCATTCTTCCAGGAAAGATCAGTCAAAAGGTTGGAAGGAAGATTGGGACCTCTTCTATAGAAGAGGTTTCAAACCAGAGTGTATGTGGTCATACTGGGTGCACAAAACTTGTGTTTAATTAGAAGTCAAGATGAAAGTGGTTGGTAACTATAAATCTATCCAGGTATCCTAGATGTATGTGTAAAAGAATCCTCATATCATCATTTATCTACTAAACCGATAGATACAACATATGAATACTTTCTATCTAACACACATAGAAGTCTACATCAATTTTTGAGAGGTCTACAAGATTTTGGGAGTTCCCATTTATAGAGAGAATTATGATGATTTCATCCCCCAGAAAGAGATATAGGATGATGATGAATGAATTACTATTTTGGATCATAATCCATTCAAGGTATCTTGGGATATCAAGAAGAACGACCCTCACTCAAGGGGCAATGTAAATTATGAGGCATGAATGATGAATTTATTTGATTCAAAAGGAGAATATCCTAGATGTCAACTGTAGGTTATGGGTGAACCAAAAGCGTGAAATGAGTCTTGCCCAATTTTTTTTCATGATCTATGATCAATATGAGATTTTAACAAAAATAAAAATCATGATCTATGTAATTTAATCCCCAAAAAAAGACAAGGTATATCATAGAAGAAATAGAGAGAGGATAATCACATATTATTTATAATTAATTTAATCAATTAAATAATTAATTTTATGGAATTATTTATTCATTTAAGGATATAAAAATAGATATATGTTTCATCATCATTGTATTTTAGGAATCAAGAGAATATTACCTCCAGAGATTATCTATACATGTTCCAAAAATCTCTGAACACCGTTGTAGGAATCTCTAGGTGATAGCATGAAAGATCCTATTGCTTGCATCATCCGCCTTTGATTTCCCCAAGAACTGCATCCAAATAATTCTCCTGGATCTCTCTTGACTTGAGAGTGGGAGGTGTTGGAATATTACTCTCCGTTCTTGGGATAATTCTTGGAGAAGGGAGCACTCAAGGTATTGAGAGGAGTCTCTAAATCTGTTATTCACAACCAAAACAAATGAATTATCTCAAAGAGAAAATAATATAACTGGTTTTATATATCAATAGGGTTGGAAATAAATAATTTCACAAGTTACATTTATTATTTATTAAATCCCTATGAAACACCATATGAAATTATAAAAATAAAAAAATATTTCATAACATGTGCTTAACTTACAAATTAAATTAAAAAATATTCAATATCTATTATTTCTCACAGGACCATTAAACTAGGTCCCCCATTTCTCAACAATATTTATCAGGACCTAAAACAATGACTATTTATTTATTAAATAAATATCACTACATTATTCATAAATAAATAAATAAGTATTATATTCACTAAATATAAAATGGATATTTATTAAATATTCTGCTCACATTCTATTCCGTCAAATAAATGGTGATAAAATATATGTGATCAAGAAAACATATATAATTAATAAACCAAATTTTGAAATAACTTTTATTCAACTTGTTAAATAATAGATAATATTATTATTATTAAATTAATATTATAGTTGCACTTAGTGTGTGACCCTCTATAACTATTTCTTAGTGGAATTAGGTGAAGTAGCCTAGAGTCCAGAGTTAGCATCTAGAAACATGCCAAGGGACCCATAAATAAAGAATTTAATGCTGAGATGATATAATACCTTATACATATAGTTACTATGTAATATAATTCCTTTATCATGATATCACTAATCAAACAGGTTGTATATTGGTGCCATCAACCTATGTTCTTGATGTCTCTTTATTTGACATCCCAGAAATGAAACTTTCCTATACAACACCATGAACATGGATTTATTTAGGCTCTATAATTTCCATAGAGTCCTAAGATATCAAATTTCGTTAAATAAATGAAGGGATATATCTTTTCACACATTATTCATTAATTCAAATTTAATTGTGACACGTCCAATGTATCATACCCCAATATGAACATCTGTCATCATGGTTTTCATCAATAAATCAATGTATGTAACTCATAATACCCATAAATAAGAATCTTAATGTTTAAGGATCAAAACAAACATCTGTAGATATGAACATACAATGAAACATATAAATATGGATTTCCTACTAGAATATCTCATTCCTATAATATCCTACATTGCATATTACCAAGGGCGTACACCATGAGAAGGTGCCTCAATGTCCTATTAGTATCCACCCTTGATAGCTGATTTCATTTGTGTCCCTCAAATGATATCATCTGGCTATATAAAATATATTTAAGAATATCATTGTAGCACATTCAGTTTCTCATCATAGCAGGGAAGTTCTACGACCTTTTTAGTGTGAAAGAAACAATTAAGACCTTATCACATTCAATATTACATAGAAGAACAATCATTATGTGATAAAAAATTTATTAATATTCAAAACTATGAATACAAGTTATCATAAAGTAAAAAGAAGTTTGTTATAAGGAAACACCTCCAATAGACTCCCACTTTCACTAGAGCCAACTGCTAATAATATTTAGTCTACTATCACTTAGATGATACTCATGATTCTAATAATAATGTCTCTTAGTCAAGGGGTCCACCACATTACTATATTTGGGTACTCTACTTACTTTAACTTCATCCCTTTTGTATAAATCCCTCAAGTGGTGATACTTCCCGAGTATATTCTTTATCTATTGGTGTGACCTTGGATCTTTAAAAAGAGCCACCACTGTAGTATTATCACAATACAATGTGATAGGGTATTTATTGCTTGGTACTATATCAATCTCCTAGAAAACATCATGAATCCAAATGGATTCCTTAGATTCCTCATAAGCTGCTATATACTCAGGATCCACTATATAATTAGTGACAACTAGTTTCTTTGAACTCTTCCAGCTCATAGGTCCTCTTTTGATAAATAGAACATATCATGACTTTTAGTTTAGATCATTCTAATCTATCTAAGAACGAGAATAAGTATAACCCCTAATGACCAATTCCTTGTCTCCTCCAGACACCAGAAAAATATCCTTAGTTATTCTCAAATAATTAAGGATAACCTTAACAACATAAAAATGATGTTCTCAAAGATCTTCTTCATATGTTCCTACCATTCTTAATTCATAGGAAACATCAAGTATAGTACCTAATATGGAATACATGATTGATCCTATCATAGAATCTTATGGGATCATACTCATTATCTCTTTATCCAATTGTGTATGAGGAATCATTTTCTTTGAAAGATATAAACAATGTGACACTAGAATGAATCCCGTATTGTATTGTTCAATACTAAATATATTTAGTATCTAGTCAATGTGTTCCCATTGACTTAGTCCATGTAGCCTCATGTATGTATCACGAATGATCTTGATTCCTAGAATATAGGCTACTTCACCAAATTCCTTCCGGTAGAAAAACATGTTAAACCAATATTTAATATACTATAAGTTGGGTATATCATTTCCAATAGGTAATATATCATCAAAATACACTACTAGGATAACGACTATATTCCCACTAAAACTCTTGTAAACACATATATCAAATTCCTTCTAAATGAAACCAAATTATTTTATGGATTCATCTAAATGAATATTCCATAAGCTAGATTCTTGATTCAATACATAAATGAATACTTGGGACTTGAAAATCCTTTTGGCATCACATAGAGCCACAAACCCTTATGGTTGTGTCATAAAGACATCTTCCTAAAGGTTCCCATTCAGTAATGCAGTTTTGATATCTATGTTCAAAATATCTTAATCATGGTAAGATATTATATTAAGAATAATTATGATGGATTTAAACATGGAAACTAGTGAAAAGGTTTCATATTCGAAAATTGATTAAATCTGTTCAAACTCTTTAGAAACTAGACTTACTTATATGTATTTAATTTACCTTACATGTCCAGTTTTATCTTAAATACCCATTTATACTTAATGGGATATACATCAACTAACACATCGATTAGAACCTTAACTTAGTTCTGATACATGAAATCCATTTCATAATTCATGACTTCTTTCCACCTTGCAACTTCTGAGATCCATAATTCCTCCTTATAAAAGATAGGTTCAAAATTGTGAACTAGTAATGAGTCACCATCTTCATTAACTGAAAATCCACATATCTTTGGTTCTCTTACCTCTCTTGTGCTCCCACACAGTAATTGTGTTTCTTGAACTACTTCTTTCATGGGGACCTATATAATATATTCCTATACCAAATTTTGTGTATCTTGAGTATCTAATTCATCAAAGTCAATGTTTCTCCCACTATTATTTTTTAGGATGTGATCCCTCTCAAGAAAGGCATATTGTCTAGCGACAACCAGTTTCCTGTCCAAGGGGTAGTATAGGTAGTATCCATTTATTTCATTGGGATTCCCTATAAAGATAATCTTTGTGCACTTAGGTTCTAGTTTTTATCTTGATAAAACCTTAATAAATTCCTTGAAACCCAATACACATGTATGTGACAAAATTATTTTCTTTCAACTCCATAACTTGAATAGAATTCCATTTAAAGATTTTATTAGTACTCAGTTTAATGTGTATGCCACAATTTGTAATTAATATTCCCAAAAGGATAATGAAAGATCTATATTACCCATTATTTACCTTACCATGTATAAGAAGGTACAATTCCTCCTTTCAATAACACCATTCAACTATGGTGTGTAAGGTGGAGGGAGTGGAGATAGAATCTCAAACTCCTATAGAATGTCGACGAACTCTTGGCTAAGAGATTTGCCACCTCAATCTTATTTAAGATTCTTTATCTTCTTTCCAATTCAATTATCTACTTAATTCTTGAATTCTTTTAATTCTTCAAAGGAATCAGACTTATAAATCATTAATTAGATATATCCATATCAACTTAAGTTATTATTAAATGATATGAAGTAAGAATATACACCTCTATCTTCTACTGGAAATGGTACTCACACATTAATGTGTACCAATCGTAGAAGCTTTGTGGCGCTTTCACCCTGTCCAAAAAATGGTGGTTTGGTAATTTTTCCTTGTAAACAAGAATGCAATCTTTCAAGTGGTTTTAGCTAAAAAGAATCTAAATAACTATCTTGATAGATCTTTTTCAAAAACTTCTCATTTACATGACCATGATGATGATGTAATAGCCAGGTTTTATATGAGTTGTGTGTATATGATTCATTATCAATTACCAATACTTGGTTTTTTATTAATTTAATGCATAAAGACCATTATTTAAATGTATTATACCATAACATATGTTGACATTATAAAGGAAATAAATTTTATTTCGATAAATGAAAATAAACCTATCTATATCTAGGCATGATACAAAAAATTATGTTCTTGGTAACCATCGGTACAGAATAAAAATATTTAAAAACTAAAATAAATCATGTTTTAAATGAAAGGTGGTATCCACCAAAGGCTAGGGAAGATATCATCACACCATTAACAGCTCTCAGATCCACCTCTCCTCTATAAATATTTCAAAATAAGTTTGGTTCCTATATTTGGATACAAATGTGGGAATCATAAGATGTATATAATACCCAATGTGTAGATATTGAATGATTACACTCAATTAAAAATATATCTTTATCATCCATTTACTTCTGGGTGTAGTTCTTCTTCCAGTTTCCTAGCTTTACACATGCAAAACACACTACAACCTTTTCCTTGCCGTGACTTTGGATCTTACTCTTCTTGTAAGGATGATACTTGAGAGATTTAGACTTTTTACGAGTGTTCAACCCATTTAAAAATTTCTTCCTTTTCATTTTATCCATAAGGACTGTGGGTTTATCATACCCCATGTCATTATCCATTTGGAAAATCAAATTAATAAGTCCTAAAATACTCTTATCATCATTGCTCATATTTTAATTAATAAAAAAAGTAGAGAAGGTATTGGAAAGTGATGAAAATATAAGATATGTACACAATTAATATCTGAATTTAATCCTTAAGATGTCTAACCATTCAATGTAACTAATAAGATTGAATACATGAGGGCCAAATGGTACAAACTATCTAATATTAGTTGTAAACAAATAATTTTAGATCTCACACCTCTCTTGTATCTCCTTTTCTTGATAGAGATCTAAAAGGTTAGACATCATTCTATAAACATCCATGAATTCATGTTACTTGAAAATATCATTGATCATGGATGATATCATGAAACACTAAACATTTGTTGCATCATTAATTTTTTTAACATTGAGATATAACTCTTCATCACTTTCTTCATTACCAGACACATCAGAAATAGGTTCTCCCAATACATACAATTCTCTCTCATGGAGAAGGATAACGCGTAAGCACATTTTCTACTCACAGAAATTTGTGATGGTGATAAGGTTATCCTTATAAATTATGGATCAAAATGATATTTTAAGTAATTTAAATGTTGTTTATACAAATAAGACGTGTAGAATTTTATTATTTTATTTGATACTGTTTATGAAAATAAATAAATAAATATTATATTTATTAGTCTCCTACTATTTTATTGAAACCCAATCACCCTCACTATTAGATTCATAATATCTTGTTTCTTGAAATTTTAGTAGAAAATATCGATATTCCACTTATAATTACCCAAAATTTGGTTGGTCAAGTAACTCAAATGGTTTTAGGAAGGAATTTAAAATGGAAACTACATTGACCCACAGTTCCATGATCTATTAAGTGGAATCCCCAATCCTAAAATCCTAAAATTGGATTTCTTCAACACTTTCCTCTTAGTTACACTATTTCCGGCTTTGGAATTCAACCATTGATGTAAAATATTCTATGTCAACCCAAAACTTCAAGTTGGAATTCCCTGATAATTAAAAACACCCTAACTTGGCTAGTCAATCACTTTGAACTATGATTCAATTTTAACTTAAGTAGTCGAAGTCTATACCGACTTAATATATAATTGATGGATTTTGGCCATTTTGCATAAATTTTAAATTATAATATTTATCATATTCTTGTTAATATTAATTAGATTTACTTAATCGATTAACCATGTATTAGATAATATTTACGCATAAGACAATCTATTTTAGTTCTATATTAGATGCCAGTTAATTTTATTAATTCATATGATCATGAAACAATTTCCATAATGAAATAACCATGGAACTTGATAAAAATAAAATAATAAAGAAGTATGATCATGATTTTTTACTAATGGTAAGTTTATCTAAAAGTTGATAAACAAACCATTGACCTAGGGTAAAAAACATTGAACCAATTAAGGTTCGTGTTACAGCCTTTCACCAATCCACATAAGTATTTCCCTTGGATTGGTTTTACCTCAGCTCCGAACATGGACTGCCTCCACTAGTTTTGGAACTCCATCCATTACATATGCTTTTACTCCCACACTAGTAATGAAAATAAGTGATTTACATAAAAGAAACCATGGGTACGTTGGCCCTTACATAATAAGAAGAGAGAAGGAACACATGTCAATAATTTAATTTAATTATAAATTAAATGAAATCAATCTCATACAAAGGTCTGGTCTATGCTCATGATAATCCATATGAATGTAAAAAATTACACATTTAATAAAACTAGTATTGAAATCTTAATTGTTCTTATTTAAGATAAAATGTGCTTGAATTGATTAATTATCATCCTTAATTAATAAATTCTTCTTTCTCAATTCTCATCTAAATTTCCTTGAGATTCTCAACCATTATAATTTTAAACATACGAAATGAATTTATTTAAAATCAACTATTTACATAAACATACCTTGGTTGCAACATGGTGAATACCTGACCGAATCTTCCCAACATGTATTATATACATATAAAATTTACTCTTGTGATATATGGAATACATGACTTATCACATACATTCATGATTTGTACTATCAAATTAATGATTACATGAATCATATGATCATCTGAGAACATTTTATTTTTTAATGCACGTAGAGTGACAACTATTAATACGACTCATACATGATATAAAAATATGAACATTATGAAGATATTAATTATATATATATATATTAAAACCTATTACCTCGAATTTCCTATCAACTTAATTACCACACTCTACAACATGTCGATAAGGGTTACATAGTATAATAAATAAATTTAAAACCTGTGTAATTTGGTATAAGTACACGAGGTGTATATCTATGATACACAGGATGTAAATATCTCACTGTGTATCCAAGTCACACACCTAGGAACCTGGTGTAAAAATCATTCCTTGGAAAATTAGAGCACATGACGTGTAAAATCGACTACAAGACATGTGGTCTCCTTGATACATAATTACCTGGTAGGTAGGCAATGTGGGGTAATACATGACCTGTCCATGACTCAAAGGGACTATACATCATGTACATGGGATAAATGACAAGTACTCTGGTTCACTATGTTCCACCCTAGAGGATCAACAAAAAACTTAAGAAATAAATACACCACATTTTTTGAATTCACACAGTTTTAATTATTTTCGGAATTAATTCACGATGCATTGAAAAAAGTACATGAGATATAAATCCGGTTACATGATATGTACTCTTGTTTTATCTATCTAGAATTCTTTGCACCTCTGGATGATTTCATCAATTTTATTTTTTTTTCAAATTAATCATATTGATTAGATCTATGATAAATGGAGGAGGAAGAATAAGATATCACAATTCGGATTAAAAATGAGTAAATTTGAACTAAAAACTAAATAAAAAATATGAAGAAATCAATAAAAATTAATTAAATAATAATAAATAATTTTTGGGACCACTCTGATACAACTTGTAGGCTTTTGGCATAGAGAAATAATGTGATGGGTTGTTCCCATCTTTTTTTTCATGATCGATGATCAATATGAGATTTACATAAAGATAAACATCATGATCTGTAGAATTGAATCAAATAAAAAAACAACGGATAAAATTTTGAAACTAGAAATAGGATAATCACATATTATTTATATTTAATCAAATTATTACCTTGATGTAATTCTTTCTACATTAATGTATATGAAAATATATATTTATTGTATCATCATTGCATTGTAGGAATCAAGTGTATATTCTCACTACTGATGATCCACATGTGTTCCAAAAAATCTCTGATCATCACCATAAAAATCTCCAGGTGCTAGCATGACAGATCCTATCCCTTACATCGTCCACTATTGAACAACTCAAGAACTACGTCTCAAGCATTCTGCTAGATCTCTCTTGAATTGAGAGTGGGAGGTGGTGGAAGATCACTCTCTGTTCTTAGGAGCATTCTTGGAGAAGGGATCTCTCAAGGCTTTGATAGTATTCTCCAAATACATTTTACACAACCAAAACAACTGAATTGGTTCACATATAAAATAATATAATTGGGTTTATATATCACTAGGGTTAGAAATAAATAATTTCACATGTTCCCTCTATTATTTATTTAATCCCTACAAAACCCCATTTTAAATAATTATAATCATATTATTATTTCTCAACATGAACTTAACTTATGAATTAAATTAAATTAAATTCAATCATATAATATTAAATATTTATTATTTATCACCGAACCATTAAAATCAGTCTTCCATTACTTCCTAATATTTACCAATCCTTAAATAATGACTATTTAATTATTAAATAAATATCACTACATTATTCTCTAATAAATAAATAAATATTATATTCACTAAATAGAAAATAAATATTTATTAATTATTTCACCCACATTATATTCTCTCAAATAACTGGTGACAGAATATATACAATCAAGAAAACATGAATAATTATTAAAATACAAGAAATAATAATATTTATTCAATTTGTTAAATAATACATAATAATATTATTATTTAACTAAGATTCTGGATACACATAGTGTGTGACCCTCTAGGCCTCTTTCTCAGTGGAATTAGCTGAATCAACCTAAAGAATAAGGTTATCATCTAGAAACATTCCAAACTAACCGTAAAGAAAGAATTTATTACCAAAATTACATAATACCTCATATAGACACTTACTGTGTACTATATTCTCTTTATCACAAAATCTATAATCATGAAAGTTGCATTCTGGTGCCATTAACCTATGTGCTCAATGTCTCTTTCTTTAAATTCATAGAAATTGACATTGTCTATAGAAAACCATGCACATGGATTTATTTAGGAAATTTTAATTTTATCAAAGGGTCTGAGATATCTACATCTCTTAAATAAGAGAAGTGATAAATCCTTTCTTCCATTATTCATTAATGAAATATTATTCACGATGAACCCAATGTATCATACCTCACCCTGAACATCTATCATCATGGTTTTCGTCAATACATCAAAGTAAATGACTCATAATACTCATTAGTAATATTATTAGTGTCTAAGGATCAATATATATGTCAGTAGATAGGAACATCAAATGACACATATAGATGTCAATTTCCTACTAGTTGGTCTCTCTCTCTAAATACCCTACACTGGATATTACTAAGGGCATACACCATGAGAAGCTACCTCAAAGTCCCATGATTCTCCACCCCTTGATATCCTATATCATCTGTGTCCATCAAATGATATCATTCCACTATAAAAAATATATTTAAGAATAGCGTCGTAGTACTTCCATGTTCTCCTCATTCGGGGAATTACTATAACCATTTAGCACAACAAATACTCTTGGGTCATTATCACATACTATGTTATGTAGAAGATAAATCATGATGTGATAATAATTATATTAATTTTAAAAACTATGAATACATGTTATCATAAAGTTCACATAAGTTGGTTCAAGGGCAGCAACTCCAACATCATCACCCAACAGGATGCCCCTCATTGTAAAAGTGGGGCATTCCTAGTATGTTTTAGACTACACTGGAGCAAGGCTAATATGAGTTGTGTAGTTATGAAATCAATTCCAAAATTCCTTATAAAACCATCATTGTTGGGTTTCTAATAATGTGGTTGAGTATCTATGTGCTGTCAATCCGTGATTCTAATGGAAATGTGAACCTGAGGGGAAGCACATTGGGTTGGACACCCCTATCTTGGAAAATATCCACCAATGTTTTTTAAATATGTACATAATAAATTCCTCTTACCATATTTTAGGGACCTTTCATGTGTTATGGGGTGGATTATAGTGCATTTTATTTATTATTCTATGATACCAATTTCGACTATTTATTTAGACTATTTATGGAATCCAACCTCTAAATTTGAAGTACAGTGAAGCCTTGATGAATATAAATATACTAAGAGAATTCAACTTAATTCCAGATAGGGATTAACCCACTATAACATTCACCAACAATGTAAAAGAAGATGATGAGATGAGGTCACACAAGATAGACTTCAGGGATAGCGTGATGGGAACCCAGATTGATGGGGAAGTTATTTGTGAAGCCTACTCCCCATACATATTTTAACACCAATTTAATTCTCTACAATAGATAACTGTATACCCACTCTTTCTTGTTTGTTGAGAGAATCACCCAATAGTGGAAAGATAACTCTAGATCCTCATGGATTTAGTGGTATCCGAAGTGTTAATTATTCTTCCTCCATCAAGTGAATCCCTTTGGTTGAACTCTAGGTATGCGGAGTCATGGATATTTTTGTACCCTCAAGGGGAATTGAAAATAAGAATCCCCTAAGTTGAAGTTAAGAAAAATGTTGGACTAGGTGTGTATGGTAGGAAGGTTCTACCTAAGGATGATGGTGGTGGAGCTCTGGAATCCTCTAAATGATACTGTTCATGGGTCAAGAATTAATTTAGAGTTGAGGATACTACACCTGTTGAGCCTAGGTGGTTTAGTCATCAACACCAGGGGAACTCAGGATCCAGTTACTCAAACCTACTTTAAAGTTGAGAGGCTTGAAAAACCCATGAAATTGAGTGATGTGGGGTCTACTTCATATTCAGTTGGGGTGAACCCAGACTAAATATATCGTAGGGAAGTTCTTTACTAGAAAGATAATACTTCAAATTCCTTAGATTTATGGGTATTTCATCAAGCTATCATGCACATCATGCAACTTGGATTTATCTAAGAACCCCCCAACTTCCATTTAAATACCAACCTTTCTATGTTGGGGAATTATATTTGGGATTTTGATATACTCATTTATTCCACTAATGAAAGAATCCTAGCCATAAATCAGGTGAATGATATGATTGATCGGGGGTTAATGAGGGGGTGGATGATCAATATGAAGATTAATGGGTTTAATTCATCAATGTTGGTGATATATGTTTCCCTCCTTCAATTCCTTTTATTTTTCCCTCTAGGACCATTTTTAGGGGTTGTTACTAAATAAGTGCATAACTCTAATTCACAGATGGAGGAAGAAGAGGCACTAGAATTGGAGTCACCACAATACGGTCCCATCGATACCTCTATTATAGATGATGGGGAAACTCCTTAATTATAGGAATTATCCTCATTACAAACTCTCATAGTTTAGGAAATGGTAGGAGGTAGTTATTATCTTCCTTACCCATTACCCATATTCAAATAGATGAGCATTATCCTCCCTCCACTGAGTGTGAAGGAATTGCAGAGAGTGAAAAAATTATTCGACCACATAATTATATGTGGTTACATTTCACAAACACATTTTTACTTAATTGTTTAAGACTATGGATCTGATCTTACTTAGGGATTGTAGAATCCACTTCCTTCTCTTATCTCAAGGAGCTTAGAGTTGACCCTCTGAGAAATAAAGAGGGTACTCCCAATGAGGTGCAGATCATTGCTGATGAGTTTGTCCCTCATGGTGGGAGAAGTGTCAAGGGACGAGAATACATCTGATCCCACCACTTCAGAGGGAGATAATAATCTTAGTAATTCCCAACATGTATCATAAAGTGATACATGGCCATCTCTGAATCTTTCTCTTTTTAACATCTAAGATCCCATTCATATGCTGGAGGACCCTACAAAAACAACCAATGACCCTGTCATCACCCAAGAAGTAGATGATATTGACGGTTAATCTAATTTGGGTCTTGATATAAGAATCTTAAATACCCCTAATGTCTAGGATACTAAGATATTTAGATAATTATATAATTAAATAGTGGATGATATTTTTCAATATAATAATATCCCCTTCTCCTTAGAGGAGTTTGATGCCTTTTATAAGAAATTTGGAGGACATGAGTTTTCCATAAGCCGGTTAGAGGGAACCGATACCCCAACCCGGTTTGAGGACATGAGTTTTCCATTTAGTGTTTTTTACATGAATGACCTTCAAATTTCTAATGAATTAAAACAAATGTCTTGACTTATATAGATTTACCTGTATAAAAATTTCCAAGGAGATACATGACCAGGGAACTGGGGACCTTCATGCCCCTATTTTAGAAGGAGCACTAGCTCAAGTAGGATCCAAAGTGTAGGCTTTTCATGAGCCTTCCCTGGTGGGTTCTAAGTAGACAACAGAATATGCTTCTCATTAGGAGATACTTGCTCAAAACACTATGGATTGGGATTCTAGGGAGGAATCCACAAAATAAAATGATTCGTTAATGAGTGGGTTTCATCAAAAACATTGACCCCCTTTTCCCTTTATCATTACTATCTTCAAATATTGTTGACTAATTTCACACATCTTTTTGTTCCCCAAGTCTAAATAGTCGATCCTGAAGAGTAATACTCCACCCCATATCAACCAACTATACAAAGAGAGGGATAAATAAATTTTAGAAGGAAACAAATTTTGATTCCATAAGTGAACTAATTATAGATTACACCAATCCTCTTGATACCATCTCCACGGAAAGCCAAGAGGCTCATGTTGCTCTCTGGTTATGTCGCCATTTTATATGTTAGGAAGTCTAGGAGTTGGTATCAAGGATAACTATGGTGGGTCTACCATAAAAACTCCATCATCTCTATATAATTTTCACTATGTTTGGGTATGATGGATTTTATTACCTTATGGTACACTTTATTATGAATAAGACTGTTCACCGTTGGGAGAAAGTGCATTAGTCATAACAAGTACTTATCAAAGAAATAATTCACACTAATACTATTGGACTCCAAAACACATTATCCTAGGAAGAGTTCAATCATGAAAATAATTTGGATAAGTTCAAGAAATAGGTTTATGATAAAGTCCTTCTAATATTACATCTCTAACAAGAAATGGATACTTCCAAAGGGGAGTTCATATAACTTCATCATTCAATAGATGAAGTTCATGCTAAGGGGAAGGATTTCATTACGACCATACTAGTGGAGATTTACCAGGCTAAGGAGGATAAGACTATACAAATATTAGGGATTTGATAGTATATTGATAAGGATTGGGTGGAACTACAACAATTCAAAAGTTTTATTAATATCCTTTTGTAAAGTACAACAGGGAGACTCCAATTTGTTGATGCTCCTCTAAAATTTTCTCTATAAATGAAAAAACTTTTTCTTAACCATATATATCTTTTTCCCAATTTTCCCTCTAATTATTATATAAAACTAAATATGGATCATTTATTAGAACATACTTGTGTCGATGTGTCATAATTATAATGACAGGAATATGAAGATGCTCTATGTTTTTCCAAGGTCTTTGGACCCTCCGAGCATACATTGAATGTTTCTAGAGTAACATAATAGACCCTAAAAACTTTTTATCTTTTATTAAATCACCTTAATTATTACCTAAGTTATATATAAGAGTTACCTAGAGTGTGAGGATTGGATGTTTCTTAGTCCTCCCTCTGTTGGTTTTCAACCTAACATGTTTTGCACATTTTTAATTTCAACGAGTCAATTTTTCATAGACCATGCAGAAAGAATTCCAAGTGAGATGAGACTCAAATTATACCCAGGGTCCCCTTTGATGTTTTTTATCATGGTGAGTGTCACATATCTTTCTAATAGTGGTTTAGGTTCTTACAATCTAGTACAATGCAACTAATATTTTAGCTTGAATAGCTATTACCATGAGTTATGAGGATAACAAACAAAGTAGGACTTGCAAGCTAAGAATTATTAACACTTTCTAGATATGAAGAGGGAAATTTTTAATTCACGATATAAGAATTTTAGAATCCAAATAGATGAAAATGGTTAATTATGAAATGAATTATTGAATACAATATTCAAAAAGAAACTTACATTATGACATTGTTGGGGAATGTAAAGATAAAGGGTTTTTCTGTTGGGAATGAAAATGCATTTGATGGAACATTTAGGGGAATATTATATAAATATATACATTAGGTGTATTATGCATAGTAAAAAAATGGTTTCTCTCAGATTTTGACACAATTATTACCTTTACCCATGAGAGGTTTGTGACGATCAAAATTTCAAAAAAAAACATGAAGTATGGATTGTGAAATGAATGTGCTTGGTAAGGAATAAAACACTTAGATTTGAAGTGGGAATGGATGGGGGAAAATATGTTTACTCTAATAAGGATTTTTTTCAATGAAATAACTCGTGATAGAGTTATGAGAAATGATTAAGACCATATTCAGGAGAGAATATAGAGAAAGATATTATGAATAGTTCAAGCTCATACGGGGCGGACCGATGCTACATTCAAAATACAATTCCACAGATCCCACAGTTTTAGGTGAATATGTGAAATATGCATATATAGATTCTTGAAATGAGTGATTTTAGGGATTTCATAAATTGATACCTTAGAGTTATTTGATCAGAGGAGTGGAAGATGGCATGCATGTAAGGGGATGACCGAAGAACATGTTTGAAAATAATTTTCCATTATGATGTCATAAAAGCATACAAAGATGAAAGGGATGTAAAAAACAATCCCATGAAAATATACTACTCAATACATGACCCAATTATTCAGAAGTACCTAAGGTAATTCCTAATACCCATGATCTTGTGATAAATTCTTGAGCATCATAGGAACTCTTTTTGGAATAGTTTTTCACAAAATAGAGATACGATAGTGGAATAAATAAATAAACATCATGAAAGAAAGGTCACAACCAAAAACCATGATATAAATCTTTTTTATATACTTAAACATCATAAAAAAACAAATATATATAGACAAGAAGGAAAAAATAGGAAATAAACTAAACAAAAGAAAACTACTACTAACTAACTTGAGCCAATCACAAAACCAACAACTTGAAACCTCCTGTTTCCCACCACCACTCAACTCACCCCATTATGACCATTATGAAAAAGAAGGATCCAAACAATAACCTACAACCTGTAATGATATACGTATGATATAAAAAAACAAGTTGGTCACCACAACTTATTGAAACTATAAAATTCATTTCATAATGTAATTAATAAATTCTAGTTCGATAATAAATATATAAAGTAATGTTTTCATATATATATATATGATGTTTGTAAATAAAGAGAATCGAGAAACCAGCTTCAAAAAATTTTAATTTGTTTCTAAATATTGAACACATTTATTTTGCAAACAAAGCGATTCGCTGAAGCCGTTTTTGAACCACACACACCATTAAAATTTCTCAGAACAAACAAAACTTGTTTTGTATAAATGAAATGGTTTCCATAAAACATTTCACTAGATGAATACACCCTTAAATAAAATCCCCATTTTGAAATATAATTTTAATCACTCACACACATGAGCCGTTAATTTAAAAACTAGTTTTCCAACACTTCTTCTAAAACACACTTTTCAAAGGAACCAAAAAAATACCCACACAAAACAAATATCACAATTAGGCACCAAACATATATCATGAGGAAATATGAAATAAAACATAATAATTAAAGGTGCCAAGAAATAATCCAATAAATCGGGGATGCAATCAAAACATAAGAGAAATACCCAAAAAATGATTTTAAGGGTCCTAATGTCATGGTACTAACAAAAAATCTCCAAACAGGTGCTAGAATGACTCAAAATGACCCAAGGATAAACCATAGAACATAATGTGACTACTAATAGGTGGAGGCTCAAAAGGTCCTCCACAAATGGGTGTTGTCTCACACTATCCTCACTAGGATCTCATGATCCACACTATTGTAAGATCCCATCATTCTCCAGGTACATTTTTTTCTAACTTTTTCATTTGACCCTTAGTGCCCAAGTCTTTTTTGGAGATAAAAAACCTTTGTTAGAGAAAATGACCTAAATTTTGGGGATGTATTCTTGTATGAGTTAGAGTCTGGATATAAATGGGATGAAGTGTTAATATGGGTTCTTGGTAAGTTGATAAGTTTTAAATGATGTTTATAGTGTTAAAGGAAAAATGGGATAAAAACTCAACTCTAGGACATTTACAAATTGTGTAAAGGGTTTACACATCATGTAATGTATTTTGGGTTTTAATTAAAAAAATTCTAGGTGACAGATTTTTTTTGGATAATACAATTAAAAATGTTTAAATGGTGTCTAACAATATTAAACAACATGTAAATTGCCAACCATCTATTTTAAACCCAATGTGGGGCTTAAATTTTTTCTATTTCACTGTAGCTCCTCACTTTTCAACCCTATGGTTATCTCTAAGAAATTGTTGCTAACAACTTCCCTTATGTATTATCGCGATTTATCCCTCATTGTGAGTTCCCAAATTGATTAAATAATTGAATGCGATTTATCCCATGAATTTCTTTGGTTTCAAATGAATTTTTAATTGGATTATGGATTAAAGTATATTTGTCATGACATGTGACCTAGGGTTATTTATTTTTATATAATCTCTAAATTGTGGATTATTTCTTATTGATATAATTATTAACAAATTGTGAATTGAATTAAAATGTGGAATATGGAAGAATAATGGTAATTATCATAATTAACCACTGAGATATATGATGTGATATTGTGATATACATGCTATGTGACATGAATTGTGTTCCATGTTGGGATGCTTATATAATAGGCTAGGACCAAGAAATTGCACACGTATATGTTTTAATGTTGATTGTGAGTGGGATCAACCCAGTCCAATGTTGTAATGTTTATAGGGATTTGACCTAAAAATGATTTAATACTTATTGAGATTTGACCTGGATTGATATTTGTGATTATACCACAGTTATATGGTGGTTATCATGGTTATAATAAATGCTAAAAGATATTATGGCATGGAGCTGATGCAGGTTGTTTACCTTGGATACTTGGTTTTGGTTGGCATGGTTGTAAGGAATGCTAAGAGATATTCAAGCACATATCCAAAACAGGTTATGGTTTTATTTTATTAATTATTGAATTAATTTATACAACTGTTTATCTCTTCATTTCATACACTTCTTATTATACTGGTTTTGTTTAGAAATAGAGGTGTCAACATACTAAGTTAACTTACACTCTATCCGGGCCATCATTTGGAACCCGACCATATTTCATGGATACAATTTTGGACAAGGGAAGGTGACCTTACTATTGATTAATTTTTTTCTGTTCAGATGGAGTTTGGAGATGGAATGGGCATAGAGATCCGGACATGGGACTTTGAGTCTTTTATTGACTCTTGTAGTATTTTTCTTTTATTTTTCTAGAATGAAATTTAGTTACATTATAGGAGGTCATTAAATTATTCCTTTATAATTATTGGATAATTTAGTTTGCCTTTATTTTTATCTTCCACGATGTCCTTAAATTCATTATTTTTTCCATTTTATTATGATTTTATCTACTTCTATGAGAATTCATATTAGAGGGTATAGTCTCCCCACTATACACTTTACACCCCCACTGCTAGTCAGAAACCTCTAACATAGGGGCGGCATGCTTGAGGTCTTGTAACCAACCATTTTCAGCCACGTGAGAGAGTTCTTGATTGGGGGATGTTACCAAGTGGTATCAAAGGGAGGTTTTCTTTTTTATTTTTCCTTAAATTTTGGGAAAGTTATAAATGATTCTTGGATGTTTCAGGACTTGGTAATGAGCTTGTGCATGGGAGTAGCTAACCCATGTACGAGGATAAATATGAGTACCTAGGGATAAGATTTTTTTTTGTTTCATGTTCTTGTTACAGTTGATATTATTTCACCTTGGTTGGTTCACTTGTTTTTTTGAGGATATTGTTTTATGATGATTTTGTTTCTAGAGTTTTTTACTCATGCCCTGGTATGGAGAGAGCTGATAATACAAGAATCATAATAGGTATTAGGGATATATTGACTTTCATTATTCATGATAGGTACATATCTATTTATATATATAATATATACTTGCCTTTTGGGATATAATATGTGAGATCCATTCACTAGATAAAAGAAATTAGTTTTCATGTCATGCTAAAGTAGTTATAAGCCATGTATAGAGAGACAAAGAGTTAGTGGTTCTTAGTTACAAACATAGATTAGGGATGACATTGTTTCTATCCAGTTATCTTCGGTGTGAATTTTTATTGTAGAAAAAATTCCTCTTCTTCATCTTCAACTCAAGCGTCGAGAGAGTGGAAATCAGCATGCTCCTAACATAGCTAAACCATTACTTCCTGTAGTTCCTAAGGAGAATATGGACACTCTGACTCGTGATAGATTTTTAAGGGTCATGTGATCCATGGAAAGGGATAATTTTCATACTATTCCCAATATATATGAGTTGACAAGAGATTTTATGCTTTAGAATCTGCCTATATTTACTGGGGAAGGGGGACCCCAGGTAGCTATGTTCTGGATCGAGTCATTCCAGACAATATTCAAGAATCTAGAGACACCCACAAATAAGAATTTGAATCTTTCAATGTATATACTTCATGGAAATACCAAACATTGGTAGGATATTCTAGAGGAAGGTGGAAAAAATGAGCTATCTTGGAAGGACTTCAAGATGAAGTTCCCAATCCATTTCTATCATGAAACCTTGAGGGATAAAAAATATCATGAGTTCATTCATCTGATGAAGGAGGGTTTGTTAGTGCTGGACTATGATAGATGTTTTAATGACCTAAATTACTTCATTCCATCATTGGAAGTTGATGAGATCACCAAGGAAATACATTTCCTAGATGGTCTTCAATATGAGATCAGGTCGTAGTTAAACATTTTATGTTGAAGAAGATTCTATGATGTGATGAATCAAGCAATCATTATAGAAGGGTATTTGAAAGAGGCCCAGAGTAATGGCCATTATTTTCAGTATGGTATTCTAAAAGTTGTTCTTTAAGTGGTAAGAAGTGCTATTATGACAGTTTCTAAAAAATCAATAATGGAGAGAGCAGTTAGCGTAGTAGAATACCATCTCAACACCATGTCCCATTCAAGTGCTATAAATTTAGAAAGTTTAGTCACAAGTGCCCGTAGTTTCCTTACCCCATAGTCGAGTGTAACATCTGTGGTATACTGAGTCATATTGAGAGGTTCTATGAAAATTATATGTAGTAAATTAGTGGAATAGGATTAGGACAAGCACCAGAGTCAGGAAGGGGATCAAATACCCCTCAACAAGATGGTAGATAGAGTTCCAAAGGTCGTTTTGGCTGAGGAATGGGACATGGTACCCCAATTCATGAGAAAAAAAATACTAAGTAAGGTAATTAGAACAGGTTAGTTAGGCTAGAACACAGTGTAGAAGGACAAGTCAGTTTCACATTATGCAAACTACATCGGGTAACATTGATGTAGGACTGTCTATCGTCAGAGGTAAAATTATTGAATCATCTACCTTATCTTGTGTTTTGTGTGATAAAGGAGAATATCATTATTTTATATATCATCTTCTTGAAAATGGGTTGGGCGGGGATTTTTAAAGCTTAGATTGTGTTTTAACCATTGAAATACCTTTGGGAGTGTGGTTATAAATTATCAAATGTTTCAAGGTGTGTTCTATAGAGATTGGTGGTTTCCATTTATTTTGGGAATCATTCATGTTGGAAATTATTGGATTCATCTTTATTCTTGGTATGGATTGGTTAGTTCTATATCAGGATCATATCAAATATCACTAGAGAAAAGTTAATTTCTTATCTTTAGAAGGAAGCAGCTATTCTCACCAAGGTGAGTGGGATGTTCAAGATAGTCATACGAGGCTAATTCAATGTAGATTGGATTCTTTCACATCTCAAATTGGAAGTCTATCTCTAGATAATGGTGAAATGTAGTGGTATTATTTTTCTATAGTGGTAGACTATTTTCAAGATGTTTTCCCTAATAATTTTTGTGGATTACTGCCTGATATATAGGGTGAGTTCATGATCATGTTGGTGTTGAGAGAAACACTAGTTTCTATCCCACTGTACCAAATGGAACCTAAAGAGATTCAAGAGTTGAATATTATGTTGTAATATATTGAATATAAAGGCTTAAAACATCTGAGTACATCTCCTTGGAGTTATCTATCTCTCTTCATCAAAATGGATGATGGATCCTTGCACATATGTGTGGATTATCAGAGGTTGAACCAGATAACAACCAAGAATCGATATCCTCTTCTATGCATTGATGATATTTTAGATCAGTTGAGAGGTGATAAGATCTTATAAAAGATTTAATTGAGATTATGATATCCTCAGTTAAGAGTGATACTATCGAACATACCAAAAACTACTTTTAGAAGACGGTATGTCTTGTACGAATTCATAGTGAAGTAGTTTGGGTTGACTAATTCAACTTTGATATTCATGGACTTAATGAATATGATATTTCATTCGTTTATGGATCAGTTTGTGGTGTTTTTTTGATGATATCTTAGTGTAATCCTACTCAAAATATGATCATTCCAAACATCTTAACATCATCCTGAGTACATTGAGGGAGAATCAGCATTACACCAAGCTTACTAAATGCAGTTTCAGGATAATTGAAGTGTACTTCTTGGGACATTACAAATAAGAGGAAGAAGTGTCAGAAGACCCAGATTAATTCACAATAGTGAAATCTTGGGGAAATCCCAAGAACTAATTTTAAATATAGAGCTTTATGGTTTTAGTTGGTTATTAATGACGTTTTATCCAAAATTTATCTCGATTCGTACACTAATGTTAGGGATAGCCAAAAAAGTGGGGAATTTCATTTTGTCTGATGCTTTAAAAAGAGACTTTCAAGAGTTGAATTGTAGGATAACCTCAACTACAATCCTAACTTTACATATTCTAGGTAAGGAAATACCGTGTACTATGACGCATCCGGAGTTGGACACATAGTAGTTCTAATGCAGAAGGATCAAGTGGTTTCTTATGGATCCAAGAAGCTAAGAACACATGAGAGGAATTACCATACTCACGATTTGGAGTTAAAATAAGTGGTACATTCCCTGATATGTTGGGGACACTATCTCATGGGTGAGACGTTTGTGGTATACATGAATTATAGGAACCTAAAGTACATATTTTCTTACTGAGACCTGAACCTTTGGTAGAGGAGGTGCATCGAGAATCTACAGTCTTTTGACTTTGAATTAGATTATACACCAGGAACGGGAAACATCATTGAAAAGACTTTGTGTCAAAATATATTGATAGAGGCATTATAGGAGTCTAGTTATGAGTGGAGGATAATATACCTTTTTATAGACATGTATCTAGATGTTCAAGAGTCTCAGGAGAGATTAGCTCTGACATCAACATCAGTTATACCAGTGATTTTGGATAGGATTAAGATCAATTAGTTTTCTGATATGGAGGGATCAGTTATGAGAGAAACATGATATGGTGGGGAGACACCATCAGGGTGGTCTCTCCATAGTAGATATTATATTCTTTTATGTGGAAAATTATGTGTTCCTACAGGCTTGCATGCAGAGTTTATAAGGGAGTTTCATTCTTCTAGATGGGCGGTGAATCCCAATTTAACTAAGATGTATCGTGATCTTCAAAGAAAGTAATTGCCTTTAGAAATAAAGAAGGGTGTGGGAAGATTCATTGTTAGATGGTTCACTTGTCAATAGGTGAAAGCTGAGAATCATAGGCCATCAATTATTTTTCATCCTTTAACCATTTATGAGTAGAAATGGGATGATTTCATTATGAATTTTGTGACCAGATTAACCAAGATGACCTGTAAGAATGATGCTATATGGGTTATTTTGGATTGACTGAATAATGTAATTTTTTTACCTATTAGGGAAACCTTTACATGTGAAGACTTGTGAAATATTTATATACAAAAGGTGGTTTAGTTGCATAATGTTCTAAGGAGTATCATTTCAGAGAGAGATCCTCATTTGACATCACATTTCTAGAAGGGTCTTTAGAAAGCTCTGGGATTTAAATTTCTTTCAATCACAACATATCATCCATATACTAATGGTTAATTTTAGTGGACTATTTAGATTCTGTCGGATATGTTATGAGCATGTGTTTTGGATTTTTGTGGTTCATGGGAGCAACATATGGCACTCAGTGAGTTTTCATATAATAATATCTTTCAGAAATCAATCCAAATTGGACAATTTGATTCTTTTTATACCATGACATGTCGTTCAATTCTTTTTTGGTTGGAGGTAGGTGATTCAACACTTGTTAGACCTAGTCTTAGGCCAGAGACATCTGAACAGGTTTAGTTGATCATACAATGGTTGGTGACCATGCATAGTAGGTAGAAATCATATGACAACTAGTATGGAAGTCCTCTATAATTTAGGGTTTTCCATCATGTTTTCCTTTGGGTGTCTACTAGGTTAGGGAAATTCCATTTTAGGAAACAAGGAAATATAGTGACAAGGTTTTTTGTGATGTTTGAAATAGTGGCATGGGTCTTTCCAGTGGCGTACCATCTAGACCTTCAACAATGCTATAATACCATGCATGATGTGTTTCTCATGTTGAAACAATGAAGATGTCATCCAAACCCTTACAATGTGATAGATGAAGTAATCATAGATCCTTTTTCTAATGAATCCTTTGAGGAGAATCCGATTCGGGTTATGGGTCATAGTGAGAAATATCTTTGAAGTCGGACTATACCATTAGTTCAGGTGTTGTGAAAACATGGGAGAGTTCATAAAAAGACCTGGTAGAGATAGGATGATATATAAACATAATTGACATTCTTTTTCATTGATACCTCATAGTGACAATTAGATCATCTCCTGGATGAGCTGTTATAAGGTGGTGAGGTTGTAAGATCCCATCTTTGTGCAGGTACATTATTTTCTATGTTTCTTGTTTGAGCCTTGGTGCCTAGGTCTTCTCCAGATATGGAGAGACAATATTGAAGAAAATTATCAAAAGTTTGGGTATGTATTCTCATATGAGTTAATAGAGTCCAAGTATAAATGGGATTAAGTGTTAATATGGGTTATTGGTATGTTGATAAGTTTTAAAGGAGGTTTGGAGTGTTAAAGTGAAAATCTGATGAAAAATCAACTATAGGACCTTTACAAATCATCTAAAGGGTTTACATGCTGTGTATTGTTTCATGTGTTTGAATTAAATAAATCCAAGGTGATAGGTTTTTAAAAGAATACCATTAAAAACATTTATATGACACGTAACTACATTATACAATGTGTAAATGCCTGACTTTCAATTTTAAAAAATCTATGTGGCGGAAATTTCTTCTCTTTTACTACATATCCTATCCTCTTGACCCTATGGAACTCTTTAATTGATTTTGGAGTGCTAACTTCCATTATGGAAATCCTTTTCATGTGATAGATCCATGGTAAGTGGTTTTGGTTAGGTTTCTTTTTCTTTTTCTTCCTTCACCAACCTATTGCAGTAAAATCCCTTAGAAAATTGAGTTGCTGGTTTTAATCTTGATTAGTTTTAATCTAGGAACTTATTTGAAATCATCCTAAACTTTTTCATCATAGGCATTTTCTATTGGAAGAATTTTTGGATAATTAGTTAAAGGTAGGGGGTCTAAATCATAACCCTTTGGTTTGATTATTTTCAAGTTTATGTAATATCATGATTGTGGCCTCAATGAAAGAACCCAAATTGATTAAATAATTGAATGAGATTTATCCCATAAATTCTTTTGGTTTCAAATTAATTTGTAATTTAATAACGGATTAAAGTATATTTATCATGACATGCGACCTAGAGTGATTTCCTCTTATAGAACCCCTAAATTGTGGCTTATTGCTTATTGATATTATTATTAATCAATTGTGAATTGAATTTCAATGTGTCATATGAAAGAATAATGGTAATTAACATAATTATCCATTGATATATGTGATGTAATATTGCAATATCCCTATTGTATGATAAGAATTTTGTTACATGCTAAGATTATTATATAATGGGTTTGGACCAAGCACTTGCACATGTATATGTTGTAATGATGATAGTGAGTAGGCTCATCCCTATCCAATGTTGTAATGACTATATGGATTTGACCTAAATATGTTTTAATTCATAGAGGTATCTGACATGGATTTATTATTGTGATTATACCATGGTTATATGGTGGTTGTAATGGTCGTAAGACCTGATTTTAGATAATACGACAAGGCACCAAAGAAGGTTATTTACCTTGGATACATGGCTGTTCTTGGCATGGTCATAATCAAGATCATATATACTACGACATAGAGTCAAATTATGTCGTGGTTTTATTTTATTAATTATTGAATTAATTAATACACCTGATTATAGCTTTATTTCATACACTTCTTATCAGAGTAGTTTTGTTTAGACATGGTGGTTTCGAACTACTAAGATATACTCACACCCTATTTAGGCTCCCATTTGGAACCTGAACAGATTTTATGGATATAGGTTTGGATAAGGTAAAAGGAACTTGATGTTGATTACTTGTATTCTGTTGGGTTGGAGTTTATTATGGGACTGGCGTGGGGATCAGAACTCAGGACATTGGGTATTTTATTGAGTCTTTTAGTTTTTCTTGTATCATTATATCATGAAATCTAGTTACATTTTATCACATCATTACGTTATTCATTTATTATTATTGGATTATTCAGTAGACCTTTGTTGTTATCTTCCAATATATCCTTACTTTGATTATTATTTCCATTTTATTATGATTTTTTATACTACAATCACACTTCATACCAGGGGGTACAGTCTCCCCACTGTAAAATTTACACCCCCAAAGCTAGTCGGTAGCCTCTGGAGTATGAGGAGACATTCTTGAGTTCTCATAACCAAACCTTTCCATCCACATGATAGAGTGCCAGAGTGGAGGATATTACAACTATGGTGCTCTCTGTCCCCAAACACCCATTAATACTCTCATTGTCATGGGGGAACATTCCTATGAAATTCCCTCTTAGTCCAAGGAGAAACACCTCTAATCCCTTATTGAGGCCAGGGCTTTAACGACCTAATCCACCCACCCCATTTCTCAGGGTATACCTTTATTATTCAATGGAGGTTTTCACAATCAATCATGATTTAGTCAAGGATATAGAGAGAGGATTAATAAAACATGAACCACCTCCTACCCTCAAAAAATCAACCCCATGAATAATAAATATAATAGCACGCACAATGCATAAATAATAAAAATCCCCTTATAGGATCACAAGTCATCATAGGAACTTAATAATCACAAGGTACTCTAGAGGGGTTCACTCTATTTACAACCAAAGTTCCAAATGATCCTTTATTACTAAATAATAACTTGGATTTACAATCCCTTTGAAATTTCATAAAACACATTCCAAACACCATTTGAAAAAATGGAAGTCTCCCAAAAATTTACAACATTTCAATGTCACCACTACATAAAGGATATCTTTTTTTAATGTCTAAAACATGTCCAAATCCATTATTTCCATCTCACTTTTCATAAAAAACCACCAAAAAAATTTTAGGAGGACCAATGAAAACCCTAATTTCTTATGAAATGTTTCAAATCTACCCTTCAACAAGGGTCTTCCACATTGAAAACCAAAAAAAAGGAAAAAGGGCCAACCATTTGTTATAAAACCAATTAAACAAGTATCTATGGAATTTCATAAAGGGGTAAACCACACACACCATTCAAATCACCATTTCAAATATATTAAAACACCCCTTCAAAAATCATTTTTATGTCCAAACCTAAATTTAAAAATAAATTACCTTCAAAACCATTATTTTCACTCAGTAAAAACAAAAAATATGTTAAATCCCATTTTGTATCATAAATACCAATTTTTAAAAGGCCATAAAAAATTCCAAAATATTCTTAACATAATAAAACGTTCTATTTAAAATTTTAAAATATGGAATTCAATTATAATTCCAATTATTCCATGAATAAAATTCCCCAAAATGATTTAAAATCATCACATTACTACCATATATAATTATTCTTTCATAAAAATGAAATTTAGAAAACACAAGAATGTTTAGAATTCCGAAATTAAAAAATTTCATTGTAATACCCTCAATGAAGTAGAAACCAAACCAAAACATCTTGAAACATGTCACTTTCAATGGAAACCACACTCACCAAACAAGAAAAGATTTCTATAAACCATGGACACCAAAAGAACAATCATTAGAACCACCCAAAAGCCTAAAATAAAGACACATGATAAATAGGGTTCATTGGGAAAGCTAAACTAAGAGAGAATACAGGGATAAGGAAAGAGGGAAGAAGAGGAGAAAATAACCTCAAATCTACATTGAAAATACCAAAGGAATCCACGAATCCAATGAGGAGTATGTTAGAACTTTTATTTGGATCCCAAAGGGTCATACAACACATGTAGGAGAGAAGAGGGGTGAAAACCCCTTAAAAATGAGGAGGGAATTTTGGGAAAACCAACTATTTTAAACACCTAGAAAACTCACATGGTTTGGTTATATGGTTAGGAAAACCATTCTCCAAATTTGTGGGTGTCTATACCACCAAAAAAACATAATATGCATAGTTATTTCTAAGAGTCCACATGGTTAAACAAACCGCGTAGCTCACTCTAGGACCACCCTAGTCCTACATGGCCTCCTAGGATTCTGAGGATAGTTTAGAAAACCATGGAGAAATTGTGAAAATGGTTTTTGTAAAAAATCACAAGGACAACTTCATGATTTCTAAATGATTTACTAAACCATGTTTAGTCCAAGAACTACACCTTAGTAACACTAAGTACCTTACATGGTTTCTACTAAGGAATGTATAGTTTGGAATTAACTGAGAACATTTTATATTGATGAACTATGCGTAGGTCAAAATGAATTAGGAAGGATCTTCATGATGGTAGTTTTCATGGTTTCCCTCTAATTGTGCACCTTAAGAATGCATAGAAGTAAAACCTAAAAATTATCCATCTTCTAAACTTAAACTCCCTAGAAACTCAACATGGACCTCCACTTCTAAAAATATCAATTAATGAAATACACCCTGATATGGGGGCATCAAGGAAACCCTACCATGAAAATTTATTCCCATAGAAAGCAACGATTGAAAGAAAATAAGGAGAGAGATCAAAATATACCAAGATGATCTAACGAAATAAACCTCTTGATATGATTAACCTCATGAAAAACAAAATAAATACTAAAAAAATAAAATTTATCAACCATAATATATCCAAATATCTCCAAGAAGAGCCAAAACAAGAACCTATAATAAGAATACCTTTGAAGCACGAGATTCCTAAAATGGTCTACCTAACATTTAGATTTCATGTAATATAGTGGTATAAGAAACCAATAACAAAGAAATATCCTAGAAAAATGGATAACAAAAAGAGTAAAAAGCCCTAAAAAAGGAACAGTTACCAAATTAATTGAAGGAAGATAAACCACAAGATCCTTATAAGAGACACAAGATCACCCACCTTAGGTTATGACACCCAAGGTTAACCAAGGGTCAAACATTATATCACCCACACATGGTGCATCCAAAAAAGGACTCACAACCAAACACTAGTTAATAAACCATAATAGAATAGTGCATAACAAAACCTAGTTACCTAATAGTTCATCCAAAGACCTATCTCAATTCTAAACAATGGGAACAACTTTTCTTAACCAAAAGAATAGGCACACTCAAAATCACCAATATAGGTGTTCCCCAATAATGTGTCTCAATGAAATGGAACCCTGGACCTAGAAACAAAACACCTAATAAGACAGGAGAGGGGGAAAACCATTCATTAACAAAAAAAAGAATTCCATAAATCAACAATCAAACTATCAATCAAAACATCCCAAAAGGAATCATCCATAGGAAACATCCTAAAAGTGGGAAAACATCAACCATATCCAACCACACAAGCTGAAGCTCCCATACCAAGATTACAATAACCAAAAATGGGTTCCAAATAAACAACACCAATTCCCACTAAATATGGTTAAAACTAGGGAACACAACAAAAATGAATCCTAGAAGGAAAGTTCCACATCCACCACTCCCTTCAATGTCTGGGTAGGCATCATAACTGAAGAAACATTTCAACTATTCTAGGGGATGAAAAAAAGGTACGAAATACCTCAAGTCATGTCTCAAACCAAAAAACCAAATGAATCCTTCATAAGAACGAAATATAAACCATAAAAACCTTTAAATGAGGTACACCAAAACCACATCAAAATAAATTTTCTTTTGAAAACAACCATTTCCCCAAGTAATTTCAAAAACACCTCCCACCAAGGTGTTTATTCAAAAACCAAACCAACACAAACATTAAAACAAAACCACCTCGGTGGATCACACACATTTCCCAAACAAGTTAAGAAAAAAAAATCCTTTCAAAATCCCCTTCCACTTGAAAACCATGAATCTGAAAACGATTTTCAAAACACATCTCACTTTTTAAAAACAATTCCAAACTTTTTTCCGAAGCATAAATTTCTTTTAAAACACCTAACTTCCCAAATATAAAAAGTTAAACTACCACTCCAGAAAATAATTTCATGAAACAATGGGAATTAAATCTTCCAATTATTAAAAAAAATTGAGTTTTAAATTAAAATTTTTCACAAAATACATTTATTTCAAAAAATTTATAAAAAACCAAGAACACACAACCACAACACAAGAACACAAATAAGGATCACCAAATCCACATACCCAAAATGGAAACAAAATTAATCCACATTCCACATTAAATAATTGAAAACCCACATGGGGAAATACTAAACTCAAGATGAGTCAAAATAGTCTAGTCATGTAGGGACAATGTTATGTGTTCCTTGACCATCATGATTTGAGAAATTAGGTTTCAACCATGAAATACACCTTCGAAAATCCAAACTCAACCATAGATTCACCACATGGTTTCCCATACCATGTGAGATAACTATATATATCTAGTTCCCTTCCACCTTTAAGAGAAAGAGTGGTCCCAAATATCATGAAATATTAAAGGAGGACCCAAAAAAGATAATCACATAAAAAATCATTGAAAATGGATAAAAGAAACCTCTAATTAATAATTCAAAACCCAAAAACCCATTAAATCTTATGGTTCAAGATATGTGAGAGTTAGTTAGACTCTCACCATACTTACCTCTCAAGATCCAATAACCATAATCTCCTTTATACTATTACATACCAAAATAACATAGACTACAGAATGAGCTTAAGTCCGTACTAAAGTAAATCTCAAGCCCATGATACCATTTTGTAATGAACAACACTAGGCTTCCATCCTTCCCAGCACCTGATCTGATTCTCTACAAGGCTCTAAGGGATTTCCCAATCTCTACAGGTTGGTGAAAAACACCTAGTCATCACATGAACTCCTTTGGGAATGTTTTTCTCAAAATAGAGATATGGAAGTGGAATAAATAAATAAAAAACTTGAAATATATATTATAACTGACTACCATGATCCAACCCATTTTCATGGACATGAAAATGAACAAAAAATAAATAGATACATGTGGGAAGGAAAAAACAAAAACAAAACTAAGTTAAAGAAAAATTCTATAAACCAACTCGATTCGAGCCTGAATCCAACTCCAAAAAACCTATAGTTTCCCATAACTAATCAAATCACCCCTCACCAGCCATGATGAACAAGAAGGATCCAATTGAGAATTTCGAACCTGGAATGATATAGACATGTGCTAAAATCCCAGTAGGTCACCATAACCTGCCAAAAATATAAAATAAATTTGAAAATGAAATTCACTAATTATAGTTTAAAAAAAATATATAATGTTGTATTTTCATATATATAATGTATGGAAATAAAAACAATTATATAAACCACCTTTAAAAAAATTACTTTGTTTCCCAAAACGTAACAGACACATTTAAAAAAAATCCATTAGCCCAAACCATTTCAGAACAACACACACCATTAACATTTCTAAGAAAACCCATTATTTTTTATCTTAATAAAACAGTTTCCTTAAAACACTTCACCAACCAGATCCATCCTTAAATAAAATCCCTATTATGAAATCCATATTAAATAACTCACACACATGAGCCTAAATTTTTTGAAAAGGTTTTCCACCACTTTTGAAAACTTATTTGTAAAAGGAAACAACTAAACACCCACATAGGGAAAAGATCATAAGTAGTCACTATTCATATCGCATGAGGCATAATGAAATGAAACACAATCATCAAAAGTTCCAAGAAATAATCTGAGAAATAGGGGATACAATTAAATAACAAGGAAAATCCTCTAAAAATGATCCAATGGATCCTTGTGTCATGGTACTGATGAACTAGATCTAAATGGGTTCTAGTGTGACTCAAAATAACCCTAGGATAAACCATACCACATAATAAGACTAAAAATACGTAGAGTGTCACATGGTCCTCCAAAAATAGGTGGGGGATAAAATATTCTTTCATGGGATCTCATGATACCTTGTGGGGTGCTTTTAGTCCCCAACCACCCATGAGAACACTCAGTCTCATGGGGGAATGTTCCCACTAAGGGATCTCTCATTCCCATGGGAAACTATCATAATCACTAACCTAGGGCAGGGATTTAACTGCCTAAGCCACTTACCCCATCTCTAAAGTTCTACCTTGAGGATTCAATAGATGTGTAAAAAGGAGGGAGATATTGAGAATTTAAAACAACACACGCTCTAACTTTAACCCTAACAAAAGAATACTCATCCACAAAAAATATAAGAACATATAAAATGAATAAAAGATAAACATCCCCTCATGGGATCACAAGTCATCACATTAACTCAAGAATCACAAGGGGATTAGGAGGGTTTCATATAATTTACAACCAAATTTCTAAAAAATCCTTTAATAGGATAACATGGCTAATATTTACAATCCATTTAATATTTCTTAAAACAAATTCCAAACACCATTTGTAAAACAATGTAAATCAACCAAACATTTAAAACATTTAATGGTAACCCTTTCAAAAGGGATTACTTATTCAAAGATATAAAACATGTCAGAATATATTTTTTCCATGTCACATTTCATAAAAAACACATAAAACATTTTAAAAGGTCTAAATAAAACACAAATTTGTTAAAAAAATGTTTCAAATCTACACTTCAACAAGGGTATTCCTCTTTAAAAACCAAAACAAGGCCAAAGGCCCACCCATTTTCCATATGACCATTAAAAAAATCCACTATGGAATTTCAAAAAGGGAAAAACTATGAAAACCATTGAAATCACCATTTAAAATACATTAAAACAGACCATCACAAATCATTTTTAGGTCGGGACCTCAATTAAAAACTAAATTCCATTTAAAACCATTGTTTCATTATATGAAACCAAAACCAGGATAAAACCCATTTCATATCATGAAAACCATTTCAAAAATCCATAAGGCATTCCAAAATAATCCTAGAATAATAAAACATTCCATTTAAAATGATAAAACACATAATTCAATTATAAAACCAATAATTCCGTGTGTCAAACTAAATGAAATGGTTCCAAATCATCATAGGGCTACCATATATAATTATTATTTCATAAAAAGGGAATTTATAACATGGTATTTTATAATTCCAAAATGAAAAATTTTTATAGTAACACCTACCTAAAATAAGTGAAAACCAATCTGAAACATTCTGAAACAAGTTTTCTTCAATATCCACCACATCCATGAGACAAACAATGGTGTTTATAAACCCCAAACACCAAAATCTCTACCATTAAGACCACATTAAACTCTAAAATCAAGCCACATGATAAATAGGGTTCTTAGTGAAAGAAAAACCAAGATATAATTTAGGGAGAAGAAATAATAAGGGAAAATAGGAGAAAATCACCTCAAATATGCTTGGAAAATAACAAAGTAATCCATGATACCAAGGTAGATGAGGTTGGAACCCCTTTTAATTCAAGTGGGTTGGATGACATGAGGGGGGGAGAGGGGTAATAGGGGTGAAATCTTTTTAAAATCAAGGAGGGAATTTTGGGAAATCCATAAAATTTAAGCACCAAGACAACTCAAACAATTTGTCCGCATGATTAGGAAAACCGTGCGCCAATCATGATGTTTCCACTCACCCCCAAAAACCTTAAGATACATGGTTACTTTTGAGAGGATTCATGGTTATAAAAACTTTTTACCTCATTTTATGACCCCCTGGACCTCACACGACCACATGGTATGCCTCTTATTATTTAAAAACCCATACCTAATCTGTTCAAATGGTTCTTTAAAAATTAATAAATCCAACCACACTCTTTTTTTGCATAGTTTAAGAAACCTTGCACAAGTCATGCGCAAAACCTCAAAAACAAAAAGAACCTCAGATAGTTTCTCCTAGGGGATGTATATATTATAATTAAATATGAAAAAACTTGGTTGAAAAATATTCTATAATTAAAAATGAAATAGGAAGGCTCCTCATGAAGGGAGGTCACCCAATTTCCCTCTAATTATGCTCTTTAACCATGTATAAAATGAAAAACTCCAAATTTTCCATGTTCTAAATATAAAATCTATATATGTTCTTCCTAGACATCCAATTCCCAAAATAACATGAAAATAAAAAAACTCTGACAAGGGGTTGTCACAAGGGATTTCTCTTAGAGATGAAAATGTCTTCGATTAATAGGACATATTTAGTGTAAGATTATGTAAAGTCATGTATGAGGTGTGTCATGAATAGTCAAAATTGAAGGTGTCCTTCATAGTTAGACACTATTATTACTGATATCCAAAATAAACTTATGGGGATTTGAATTTTATATGACATGAATTGGGATTTTTGAAAAGGGTGTGCCTGAGTATAAAGGGATAATTTAGTTCATAATTGACTAGTTAAAGCATAGTGTTCCTTACATAGGTCTGAATAATATTTAATGAAGGGAAAATTTGCGACTATATTCAATATTTGAGATCTGGACATCACTACATATTTTTTGGTAATAGGAATAAAGATAGAGGTAGTTACAAATAGAAAACATACCTATGCATGTGCATCCAAAGAATACATAGAGGAGACATTTTTATATTATATCTGGACCCTAGATTTGAAACTAGAGCATAACTAAATATCTTTTGGTAACAGTAATTATGAAACCATAATATATAAGATAGACTCTCCACACATATTGAGGTTTTATGTAGGGAGGGGGAATATTTATCATATTGTGGCTAGAATAGGATATAGTATCCTGGAATCATTACGTATCCTATGGTAGTAAGAATCACGACACATGCAGTTCTAAGATATATGCATGGTAAGGGACTAACACCAGTAATGGTGGTTCTATCAAGAAAGTTCCATAAAAAGGACAATCTGACATCATATGTAAGGGATTCAAAACAAGAAGTTTAATGTCATGGGAGATGATGTATGTTACGCAATGTGAAGAGGTGTTATGAAGTATGGAATTGAAAAAATTATTGTGTAATACAACACTCACAATTTAAGGTCATGATACTTGAAATAATAAGTAACTTGACCATTAAAGGAGGCCCTTACCAAGATTTCTAATACCATGTGCACTATTCTCAATGTGATAAATAAGGAATGGCGAGGGTTTCCCTTTTTTCATGGGAGAATTCAATGAAATACGGTGAAGTTAATGATTATAGCTAGAAGGCATGGAGTGTAAACGTCATCTGAGTTTGGAATTTTTGGATGGTCCTAAGATGGAGGGCCTAAGTTTCACTACATATCGTACGGTAATTGGAATCAATCTATATGTATTTTCAGGATAGGATTCCCTATATTGATCTGAATCATATGCAAGGAATGGGGGGCCGTTTTTTGGGTTTTGTGGCTGGGAATAGGTTGAAGAATCAAATTGACAATACTTATCTCATGACATAAATAATCAATCCACTTTTAGTTTTCAACATCCCATATAGTTTAAAATTATATGGTAAGGAAACACATGCTATTAATGGAGTGAAAACCAAGGATATGGGACTTATGCATCAACAGATGCCCTGGCATTCAAGAAATCATCTCATAAAAAGAGTTTCATATGTTTTCAAGAAATAATCTCATAATAAGAGTTCCCCAAGCATACAGAAATCATCTCTTAAGAGGCACCCCATGCTCATTCCACAAGGCTTCCCAGGATTGTCACCCCGGGAATCCTATGCTTGGTGGATATGGTAAGACTAAATTTTAACATCATATGATTAAGACATTATAATAAAATTTAAATCCTTATTAATACGAAGATATGGGTTGTTCCTTTTAAGGTCATGTGATAATGAATGCTCCATTAAATTTAGCATCATATAGTAAGGCTTAATGGTGTCTTGTAGATTAAGTTCATATGATTAAGACCAAATTTTGTTAATCACATGAAACATTTCATGTGAAATATTACATTGGTAGGGGAATAGTATGACCTCTTTATAGGGTGATCAATGAATTTGCTACATTGGAATAGAGATTATGGATAGAAAAAGTTCCTTCTCATTTTGGTTCAAGCTTTTTAGGTTTCTTCCAAGGTATCATTAGGGTCTGGAGGACCAAAACTAGTTCCCCTTGTAGAATGAACAACGGTAAACTTTCTTGTTGAAATATCATGATCTCTAATTTTGGAGAACCTACTAATGTTTCAAGTTGAATAGTATCTTCTAAATGTTCTATTACAATTAATACAAATTCTTATGGACTTCTTATCTATGGAAAACTGATCACAAATAGAAATTCACAACTTAGAAAATTAAACTTATATTTGTAACACTACTTCTATCCAATAAACTAGTGAATGTGGATCTCCCGCGTACTAGTAAGGGTTGTGGAATTTTAGGACCACAAGAAATTTTAATACTTTTTAGATAATTATTTATTGTATTTTCCACCATCTTCTATATTATGTTTTATAGGGTTTTGTTAAAAGACTCTATCTATCCATTTATTACTACATGATAGTGGGTTGATTGCTTAGAATCAATGATACAATCATGGTACCAAATTTTTAATTCAAAATAATAGAATTTGGTGCTATTTTATGTTAATATTGTATGAGGGACACTAAATCTAGTAATAATTTTAGACTTCATGAAATTGATGATGATTTTTGTCATGACTTATTTGAATGGTATTACTTAAGCCTATTTATAGACGAATTTGGTAGTAATGATGATATACATAAATGTCACGACCCGTCCTCGGGGCCCGTGCCGTGACTACCCCAAGCCCGCCTTCCATAGGCCAGGGGCTGGCGACTAGCACCAAGGCGTAAAATCCCAGTAAACAGGGAAGGCATTGCCTTTATAAGTAACAACCACACAGAGTCAGCAAGCGGAAAGTAAAGTGCAAAAAAGTAAAGGGGGCCGGAAATACAAGCCCAACTGTAAAGTACAACTGAAAAGTAAAGTACAGCAACTGAAGAAAAGACGGCGGCCTCGTGTCGTCCACTGGCAATCCCACCTGAAGGGTGGGTACAGATAGCCTCCAGGCTCCTCGGGTCCCACGTCCGCTCCGAGCACGTCCCGCCCAGTGGTCCACCTCCAGGTACCGTCCTGCTCCACGCCCCAACCGCGATCAGCGCTGTCCGTCGTCTGCAACCAACACAACAAGGTGCGGGCATAGCCCGTGTAGGGGTGAGTACAAGCTACTCAGTAAGGACCACGAGACCCCCGAAGGTCTCCCGAAATCCACAAAGGATATAGCACAAAAGAAAGATGCAATCACGAAGTAACATCTGACTCGACATAGGTATATGCCCATACATATACCTAAGTCCCCAATTCTAGCTCTGCTCACGAGCTCAAGAACAACTCAACCCACAAAGGAAGCAAGACTCAAATCCACAAGGAGAGTAACAGTAAATCCACATAGGATAGTTCAACACAATCCACAAAGGAGAGTAACATAAGATTCAGCTCAACCAGGATTTTCATTATCGAAACCGTAAATGTTGAAGAGCCCCATCTCTGAAGTGTACAGTGGTCCTGTCACGACTCCGAGGTACTGCTCACTAACCTAAGACTGCTGAAGTACTCCTCCTGTCGAGTACCGCGGGTCTGCTGCCAACTACCGGGCGCTCCGTCCGCTAAGGGTCTGCTGCCAAATACCGGGCGCTCACCCAGATAGCCTACTGAGGTACTCCTCCTGTCGAGTACCGCGGGTTTGCCGCCAACTACCAGGCGCTCTGTCCGCCGTGAGTCTGCTGCCAACTACTGGGCGCTCCGTCCACTGGGCTAGTCGACTCACTCCAAGTCGAGTCGGTCAAGCAGTCGTTAGGTCTCAGTCATCTACACGGTCTCCGTACTCCGCACGCACGTCTCCACCGTCGCGGGTCTGTCGCTACAACCAAGCGCACACACTCCGTAGAGTATCGCGGGTCTGCCGCTACAACCAAGCGCTCCACCGCCAAGGGTCTGTTGCTGCATCCAAGCGCACCACCACTGTCAAGTACCACGGGTCCGCCGCTACACCCAAGCGCTCCACCGCTCAAGGTAAAAAGAAGATTCAGCTCACACAGGTTCGGTAGCACTGTTCCACGTAGGATCGCTGAGTGCAGTAGTCGACGCAGTCCACGGAGGATCTCTGCACAGTCGTCGCCGCAGTCCACGAAGGATCTCTGCTCTGCCGTCGTTGCAGTCCACGGAGGATCTCTGCTCTGCCGTCGTCGCAGTCCACGGAGGATCTCTGCTCTGCCGTCGAAGTCACAGCCAGCACTAGGGTTCCCGCACATAGCGAGCTCGTTTGGAGGGTCCGCTCCACGAGCCGAGAGGCTGATACATCAACTGACACGTAGTCCGAAGTTGATGTATCCAAAAGTTCCGTATCGACAACAGGATCTCAACGCAACAGACGGCGCGTCAATCGGACGCCCGGTCTGAGAGTTATTGGTATTTTCGTCCCAGGGGCCCGGTTGGTTTTTTTTAGGGCAAAACCAACCCGACCGTACTCCGCCTGTGTCCGATCCTCGGGCGGAGTATGCCAAAAGTTCCGTCTCACTTAGAGGAAACTACCACAGCTGACGGTACGTCGATCGGACGTCCGTAGCTCAAGTTATGAGCGTTTCCGCTCCGAGGGCCCGGTTGGTTTCGTGTACGAACCAACCCGGACGAACCCAAAGTCTTCCGAAACCTTGAGTGTAATATACCGAAACGACCGTCTCGATCCAAGGATCGCGTAGCCGCTGACGGTTCGTCAATCGGAGGTCCCTGGCCCAAGATATGGGCGAAAGACCGAAGAAGGCCCGAAACGGGGGTTCTGGGCCCGGGGCGACCCGGCCCGAACCCCCCCTTGGGTCGGCCGAACCGGGTCGGCCCGACCCGGGTCGGCCCGAACCGGCCCGAACCGGCTCGGCCGGGTCCGGTCCGGCCTGGGCGCGGCCCGGCCGACCGGACCGGCCGGCTCGGCTTCGGCCGAGCGGCCGAGCAGGCCGCCGCCGCGGGTTTGACCCGTGGCATTTGGAGAAACGCGGCCCCCGCGGGGGGCCGCCTGTCACGCGGACGCGGCCGGGCCGCCGCGTCCGTTCCCGGTTCCGCGCGGCCGCGGAACCGGCCGCCGCCGCCGCGGCTTCAGCCGCGGCGGGAGATCTCCACGGCGGCGCGCCGGGCGCCGCCGCCTCCGGTCGCCGGCGCCGCCGCGCCGGCGACCCGCGCCGCCGCCTCCTTCCGCGGGCCGCCGGAGTTGCTCCGGTGGCCCGTTTTGCCTCCCGTCTGCGCCATTGTTCCTCCCGGGACGCGTCCTCCACTGCGGAATCAACAAATGGCCCTTGCGTCGTGCTTTTGCTGTCGCCCGCCAAATCCGCACAAAAAGGAAGATCAGCGGAGGGTTGCCGGGTCTTGTTCGTTAGACCCGCTCCCTCCGCGTTAATCATAAACAACGGGAGAAAAGAATAAGATGATCAACACATGATCCAACAATTTTATTTAAAGATAAAATTGTTCGCTTGAAACCGGCTTTTTAAATTTTCAAGAACGTTCACGAGAAAATTTAAAAGGGGTAACTTTTCCAAAATAAATCCCTACCTTGAAGTCGTCGTCGGACGAGAGGTCGTCGCGGAATCGCTCGTCGCAGAAGAAGGAGATCGTCGCGTCGTCGCGGTATCCGGCGTCGCGTCGCCAATCTCCGGATCAAGAACAAACGGATTTAATTAATTAAATCCGTTGTTATTGAAATTAAGAAGGGAGAATTTAGAAGTTTCGATTCTCACCTTTAACCGCCGATCGCAGGTTCGCCGCGGAAGAAGAGGCACCGAAGAAGAAGAAGGTCGCGGAAAAGCTGTTGACGTCGCGGATCGTGCGTCGTCGGATTCCGGTTCCGGCGTTCTTCGCGTTCTTCGCGTTCTTCGCGGAGAGGGTGGAGGAACGAAGATTCTCTCAAATCCTTTCCAAGGATTTTTAGGTTGGTCTTATTTTATAAACATGCCAACACGAAACCGGTTAAGAAACGATCCATCAATTCGAAAGAAACGACCCATTTAATTCACGAAGAAACAGTCCATTTAATTTACGAAATAAACCGCCCAATTAAATGGTCTGTTAAGAATTAAAGAAAACGCGTCGGTTGACTTTTCAGTTACTTTGACGGGTTTTCGCGGGTGCGTTACTTAGCGAAAGAAACGGCGGGGCTCGTGCGGGTCCCACCGCACAAATATCCTACCAAGGGGTAGGATATTTCTGGATAGAATCCTATCTAGTTCAACTCAGTTCAAGCCGCCTTTAAGTGACTTTAAGTGGCTTCCAAGCAGTTTAAGTGAAATAAAATAAAGTTGTCGCACAACTTTATTTTATTCTGACTTAAAGCCGCAAAATTTAAAAACCACGTCTTGAGCAAACGCAACTCCGGAAGAGGCGTTTCTAAGCAAATACCGGCGCTGCGATTTCATCGGTGCCCTCAGAATTCGATTCCGGGCACCGGTTCAAAAGATAGAAAAACCCGCTCGTCCGTTCACTGAACGTACCCGAGCCAAACTTCGGAAATTGATTCCGGGCACACCGGGCCTCGGAATCAGGTGCCGTCTGAAGCTGCGCCCTTGTAAAATTCCAAAGAAAATTAAGAAAAAAAATTTCCTTGAAATTTGCGGGTCTTTACATTACTCCCACCTCAGGGCTTTACGTCCCCGTAAAGATACATCAAAAACTAGGGGAACAAATGGGGGTACTGAGCACGCATCTGAGCCTCCCGCTCCCAAGTGCTCTCCTGGAGGTTCCCGTGCTGCCATCTGACGCGCATAAGAGGAATCGACCGCCCACGTAGGACCCGCTCCTGTCGATCCTCGATCTCCACTGGGACCTCCGCAAAAGTCGCCCCATCGTCCACGTCCAGCTCCCCAAAGTCGATGATGTGCGTCGGGTCGTGCACGTATCTCCTCAGCTGAGACACGTGAAAGACATCGTGCACCCGGTGCAACTGAGGTGGTAGAGCCAGGCGATAAGCCACCTCTCCTATCCTGCTGAGGACCTGGAAAGGCCCATCGAACTTCGGAGATAACCTGCCGCCTCGGCCACATCTCCGAAACCTCATCGGGTTGAGACCGTATAAGAACGTGTTCGTTCCCCTCGAATTCAAGAGGTTTCCCTTTTTAGGTTAGAACTGAAACTCAAAACTCCTGCTGCCACAAGGGTAGGGTTGACCAACTCAAGAGTGATCGGCCACACCCTCTTATGCCTGAGTTTAACATGTGCTGCCCAGGGTTTCCTTTTCGCCGACCAAGGAAAACCCATTCCGACGTTTGCCTAAAACAGTCAACCGGGGTATGATTTGTGAATCATACCCAGATCAACGTCGTAAGGCCTCTACGCTGCCACCAAGAGATTCCAACCGAAACTCTCGCCTCGAGGTCAAATCACACCGTCGGCGTAAGTGTGATTATCGAGTCTCCTCCCAAAGGTATCTCCAGACGTGAGGGTCAAGTCTACGGCTTACCCGGAACCTCTAGGTCTGGGACATGATTCGTGGAAGGGTTGAATGATCGGTTCCTATGTCTATAGATATGGCAGCTCGTAGTAGACATAATTCGTACCCCGAATCATTCTTAGAGTTCCTGGGTCACACTCCTTGACCGCAATGCAGCTACTCTCCTCCCCAGCCCTCCTGCTCCCTGAGCCTGGCGGGGACTACTAAGTCGGGTGGTCGTAACATGTCGAAATGTACACCACCACATGCTGCTCTCTAAGCTCCGCTTCCACGTCTGCTACCCTGCAGATTCATCTGTCCTTAGCACTTCCTCCTCCTGAAACATTTTACACGCCCGAGTCTCTGAGACTGGCGCTAGTTTCCTGCCTTTCACTGCTAACGTTCACAACCACAAAGGTTCTCTCTAGCATCCTAGCATAGGTAGAAATGCATAGAGGAAAAGTAATGGTTCGGATTTCCCTTAGACACACTTCGCTCAGAAGTTCGAGTCTAAGGAACTGATCACAACGTAACCAACGAGTACTACGATTGATTGGTAAGCCACGATGAGTGCTCTGCTTCCGACATGTCGTACTGTCGAAGCTGTATTAGCTCCAGAAAACTCACAACCACCTCCTCAAGCCAGTCCTCAGCCGCCTACGAGTCAGGCTCACCTCGAAACTTGAGGGATATCTGGTGCTAAAACATATGTAAGGCACTAAGCCTGTGATTCTCTGCTACCGGTACCGCCGGTAGTGTCTACTGACCAACAGGTAGTGACATAGCTGGCGCACTACCCGTAGGTACTATCCCAGGTATCGGTTCGCGTACCGAAGCCTCATTACTATAAGAACCAACCTCATGGTCACTCACTGGAAACAACAGAAGCTAAGATCATCATCCGCTCTACTAGTATCCAAGCTAGGCGTAGAACTCTAGCAACCGCCTCCATCCAGTCCACTGCTGCCTGGGAAAACTGTCTCGCCTCGTATCCTCAGAGGCCTCTACTGCTGGAACTCGTGCATCGCGCTCTGCTAGCGTGCACTGTCAGCTAGTGGCATCCTCTTCCTAACGGGTGGTGGTGCTGCTGGTACACCACCCGAAGGTGCCAACACTGAAAAAGGGCCCTGCACCGGAGTCTCGCTGCTCGGTGGGCCATCATCGAGAACTCTCTCGGAACTCCAGCTAACTATCTGCATGGTGACATCCTGAACAGTTGTGTCACGGTCAACGATTTATACCTGGTGAGCTGACCTGGTTTGAGCTGACTTTAAACCTTTTGGGAAACACACACGCAATCAGTGTTTTCGTGCATTAAGTTGGAAATCAGAAGTCAGGGTCCTGGTGTACGGATACGTCGGCCGCCGCACCAACACTGGGCTCCCTGAACTGATAACCACACTCAATACACTAAACACTATTGCTTCACATAGAAAGAAAGGACGATCAGAGTCCGCGGTAGAACCGAACACCTCTGATACCAATTTGTCACGACCCGTCCTCGGGGCCCGTGCCGTGACTACCCCAAGCCCGCCTTCCATAGGCCAGGGGCTGGCGACTAGCACCAAGGCGTAAAATCCCAGTAAACAGGGAAGGCATTGCCTTTATAAGTAACAACCACACAGAGTCAGCAAGCGGAAAGTAAAGTGCAAAAAAGTAAAGGGGGCCGGAAATACAAGCCCAACTGTAAAGTACAACTGAAAAGTAAAGTACAACAACTGAAGAAAAGACGGCGGCCTCGTGTCGTCCACTGGCAATCCCACCTGAAGGGTGGGTACAGATAGCCTCCAGGCTCCTCGGGTCCCACGTCCGCTCCGAGCACGTCCCGCCCAGTGGTCCACCTCCAGGTACCGTCCTGCTCCACGCCCCAACCGCGATCAGCGCTGTCCGTCGTCTGCAACCAACACAACAAGGTGCGGGCATAGCCCGTGCAGGGGTGAGTACAAGCTACTCAGTAAGGACCCCGAGACCCCCGAAGGTCTCCCGAAATCCACAAAGGATATAGCACAAAAGAAAGATGCAATCACGAAGTAACATCTGACTCGACTTAGGTATATGCCCATACATATACCTAAGTCCCCAATTCTAGCTCTGCTCACGAGCTCAAGAACAACTCAACCCACAAAGGAAGCAAGACTCAAATCCACAAGGAGAGTAACAGTAAATCCACATAGGATAGTTCAACACAATCCAAAAAGGAGAGTAACATAAGATTCAGCTCAACCAGGATTTTCATTATCGAAACCGTAAATGTTGAAGAGCCCCATCTCTGAAGTGTACAGTGGTCCTGTCACGACTCCGAGGTACTGCTCACTAACCTAAGACTGCTGAAGTACTCCTCCTGTCGAGTACCGCGGGTCTGCTGCCAACTACCGGGCGCTCCGTCCGCTAAGGGTCTGCTGCCAAATACCGGGCGCTCACCCAGATAGCCTACTGAGGTACTCCTCCTGTCGAGTACCGCGGGTTTGCCGCCAACTACCAGGCGCTCTGTCCGCCGTGGGTCTGCTGCCAACTACTGGGCGCTCCGTCCACTGGGCTAGTCGACTCACTCCAAGTCGAGTCGGTCAAGCAGTCGTCAGGTCTCAGTCATCTACACGGTCTCCGTACTCCGCACGCACGTCTCCACCGTCGCGGGTCTGTCGCTACAACCAAGCGCACACACTCCGTAGAGTATCGCGGGTCTGCCGCTACAACCAAGCGCTCCACCGCCAAGGGTCTGTTGCTGCATCCAAGCGCACCACCACTGTCAAGTACCACGGGTCCGCCGCTACACCCAAGCGCTCCACCGCTCAAGGTAAAAAGAAGATTCAGCTCACACAGGTTCGGTAGCACTGTTCCACGTAGGATCGCTGAGTGCAGTAGTCGACGCAGTCCACGGAGGATCTCTGCACAGTCGTCGCCGCAGTCCACGAAGGATCTCTGCTCTGCCGTCGTCGCAGTCCACGGAGGATCTCTGCTCTGCCGTCGTCGCAGTCCACGGAGGATCTCTGCTCTGCCGTCGAAGTCACAGCCAGCACTAGGGTTCCCGCACATAGCGAGCTCGTTAGGAGGGTCCGCTCCACGAGCCGAGAGGCTGATACATCAACTGACACGTAGTCCGAAGTTGATGTATCCAAAAGTTCCGTATCGACAACAGGATCTCAACGCAACAGACGGCGCGTCAATCGGACGCCCGGTCTGAGAGTTATTGGCATTTTCGTCCCAGGGGCCCGGTTGGTTTTTTTTAGGGCAAAACCAACCCGACCGTACTCCGCCTGTGTCCGATCCTCGGGCGGAGTATGCCAAAAGTTCCGTCTCACTTAGAGGAAACTACCACAGCTGACGGTACGTCGATCGGACGTCCGTAGCTCAAGTTATGAGCGTTTCCGCTCCGAGGGCCCGGTTGGTTTCGTGTACGAACCAACCCGGCCGAACCCAAAGTCTTCCGAAACCTTGAGTGTAATATACCGAAACGACCGTCTCGATCCAAGGATCGCGTAGCCGCTGACGGTTCGTCGATCGGAGGTCCCTGGCCCAAGATATGGGCGAAAGACCGAAGAAGGCCCGAAACGGGGGTTCTGGGCCCGGGGCGACCCGGCCCGAACCCCCCCTTGGGTCGGCCGAACCGGGTCGGCCCGACCCGGGTCGGCCGGGTCCGGTCCGGCCTGGGCGCGGCCCGGCCGACCGGACCGGCCGGCGCGGCTTCGGCCGAGCGGCCGAGCAGGCCGCCGCCGCGGGTTTGACCCGCGGCATTTGGAGAAACGCGGCCCCCGCGGGGGGCCGCCTGTCACGCGGACGCGGCCGGGCCGCCGCGTCCATTCCCGGTTCCGCGCGGCCGCGGAACCGGCCGCCGCCGCCGCGGCTTCAGCCGCGGCGGGAGATCTCCACGGCGGCGCGCCGGGCGCCGCCGCCTCCGGTCGCCGGCGCCGCCGCGCCGGCGACCCGCGCCGCCGCCTCCTTCCGCGGGCCGCCGGAGTTGCTCCGGTGGCCCGTTTTGCCTCCCGTCTGCGCCATTGTTCCTCCCGGGACGCGTCCTCCACTGCGGAATCAACAAATGGCCCTTGCGTCGTGCTTTTGCCGTCGCCCGCCAAATCCGCACAAAAAGGAAGATCGGCGGAGGGTTGCCGGGTCTTGTTCGTTAGACCCGCTCCCTCCGCATTAATCATAAACAACGGGAGAAAAGAATAAGATGATCAACACATGATCCAACAATTTTATTTAAAGATAAAATTGTTCGCTTGAAACCGGCTTTTTAAATTTTCAAGAACGTTGACGAGAAAATTTAAAAGGGGTAACTTTTCCAAAATAAATCCCTACCTCGAAGTCGTCGTCGGACGAGAGGTCGTCGCGGAATCGATCGTCGCGGAAGAAGGAGATCGTCGCGTCGTCGCGGTATCTGGCGTCGCGTCGCCAATCTCCGGATCAAGAACAAACGGATTTAATTAATTAAATCCGTTGTTATTGAAATTAAGAAGGGAGAATTTAGAAGTTTCGATTCTCACCTTTAACCGCCGATCGCAGGTTCGCCGCGGAAGAAGAGGCACCGAAGAAGAAGAAGGTCGCGGAAAAGCTGTTGACGTCGCGGATCGTGCGTCGTCGGATTCCGGTTCCGGCGTTCTTCGCGTTCTTCGCGTTCTTCGCGGAGAGGGTGGAGGAACGAAGATTCTCTCAAATCCTTTCCAAGGATTTTTAGGTTGGTCTTATTTTATAAACATGCCAACACGAAACCGGTTAAGAAACGATCCATCAATTCAAAAGAAACGACCCATTTAATTCACGAAGAAACAGTCCATTTAATTTACGAAATAAACCGCCCAATTAAATGGTCTGTTAAGAATTAAAGAAAACGCGTCGGTTGACTTTTCAGTTACTTTGACGGGTTTTCGCGGGTGCGTTACTTAGCGAAAGAAACGGCGGGGCTCGTGCGGGTCCCACCGCACAAATATCCTACCAAGGGGTAGGATATTTCTGGATAGCATCCTATCCAGTTCAACTCAGTTCAAGCCGCCTTTAAGTGAATTTAAGTGGCTTCCAAGCAGTTTAAGTGAAATAAAATAAAGTTGTCGCACAACTTTATTTTATTCTGACTTAAAGCCGCAAAATTTAAAAACCACGTCTTGAGCAAACACAACTCCGGAAGAGGCATTTCTAATCAAATACCGGCGCTGCGATTTCATCGGTGCCCTCAGAATTCGATTCCGGGCACCGGTTCAAAAGATAGAAAAACCCGCTCGTCCGTTCACTGAACGTACCCGAGCCAAAATTCGGAAATTGATTCCGGGCACACCGGGCCTCGGAATCAGGTGCCGTCTGAAGCTGCGCCCTTGTAAAATTCCAAAGAAAATTAAGAAAAAAAATTTCCTTGAAATTTGCGGGTCTTTACATAAATTTCATGAATTTAGTAGGATGGTGTGGTCCCACAATATTAATTCCTCATATGGAAAATGACCAGAAGTATTTGGAAGTGTGTAATAAATCTGATGGTTCATGGACGAAGTTACCACACACTTTACATAGAAGAATCTTCTTGGTGAAATGTGTACAATCTTTGATCATTGATGGCCAGAAATAGCCAACCATTCTAATTTGGCATGAAATCTTGGTCCCCAAGATAATGGGAACCACAATAACCAATATAGACTTATTTAATAATAATGATATTTTCTTATCCATAAATTAATCTATGGAATATCCCATAAAATCCTTCTTTATAGTGGACCTTCTGGTGACCCGAGATACCATATAGGGTAAAATTAACTACCCACTATTGGATCTTCTCTTTTCTAGCTTCTTCAAATAGAGTAATCCCACATTAGAGATATTACAGGGTGGGAATAGTCAAAAAATTTATTGTATTATCAAGTTTATGGGTGGAATTGACCTCATTGATATCTTACACGCTACTCTGAATAAATGGTGATACCATTATGTGATGTGAAATATTATTTACTACTTCATCCCTATCCAGATTTTCCAAAGCTATAACTGCATTTTCCAGTGCATCTATCTGAGTATTATAAAAATGTGGGATATGAGTCAACATTTCATTTACAGGGAATTCAACCATAAATTATTTTAAATAGTTAATTCAAGAGATTAGTTATTCTTTTCTGATAGTGTAATCACCATTTAATATATTGATTACCACATTTGAGTCACATTTTACATTCATATGGTCCACATGGTATTTATAGTGAATTTTCTAATCCTACAATAAGCACTTGGTATTATATCTCATTAATTTTCTATCCTTTTGAAAATAAGAAGGAATAAATAAATGCTTTTTTAATCGGGTATATAATGATGAATCCCAGTCAAGCATTATTGAGCTTGGGGTCTTCCATCATTTCACCTATTGTGCTTCTGGATGCACCATCAAAGTGAATCTCCCACGTTTTGTATGAGTCATGGAAAAATAATATTTCCTTATTTGGTAGTTTGGTATTGATATTATTTTCTTCTAAATAAAGATGTTCTGTGAGGAAATCATCCAAATATTTTCCCCTTGTTCTTTTTGTGGTATGATCCAAATTTCAAACTACTACCGAATGACCGCAAACCATTCCAAATGTCTAGTTCATAATGAGTAGTTGATGATTTACTTTAGTGGCTTAGTTTGAGAGACCAAATAGTAATCGTGGTGTTGAAAGTGGAGACTCAACTTATAAACCACAAAGATTAATTCCAAACAATTATTCTTGATATCTAAATAACGAGTCTCAGTATTGAAAATAGTTTAACTAAGATAATAGATATTATTTTCATTTCCGACATCACTTCTTTATGTGAGGAAAGATACCAGTGATTGTTCTAAGGATATCATATATAAGATTATTGGTTTTCCTTTGACAGGTGGCATAAAAAATGGTGAAACTGGTAAATATTTCATGATACTATCAAACGATTTTTAACAGTCATTATTCCATTGATATGTGGTCCCATTTTTCCTCAACATGGTCAAAAGAACACATTTTCCTACTAGGATTTCAATAAAATATTGAATATAGGAAAGTCTTGCTTGTAGTCCTCTTAACACATAGAGGTTTTAAAGAGGTATCATGTCAATTATGTTATTTTTTTATCAGGATCAAACTCAATTTCACGATGGCATACTACAATGCTGAGAAACATACCTGAGGTTACATCAAAATCCAATTTATATAGGTTCATTTTCAAGATATGTTTTCATATTTTGTTGAAAAATATCTCAAGGTCATGAAAATAGTCAAAACATTTCTAGGGTTTCACCACCATATCATTAAAATAGAACTCAATAGACTTTTATATAAAGGGATTTAAAATGTAGTTCGTGGTGTTTTGGTTAATAGCGCAAGCATTCTTCAAGATGAAATACATCACCTGATAGAAATATACTGCATGGGGAGATCTAAAGGTAGTAGATTCTTCGTATTCCTGGGCCATTAATATTTTTTATACACTAAATATCCATCCATAAAGGGGAATGGATGTTATAAATCCATCATATCAATTAGAAGTTTCATTATTGTAATCGTTATGTCATCTTTCAGACAATACTAGTTGAGATCTATGATGTTGATACACACTATTATTTCCCATTCTTCTCCTTGACTGGGAAAATATTGGAAATCCATTTTTGGGTTCGAAACACCCCGAATAATTTTGTCTTTGATGAGCCTATAAACTTCAACATTGAATTTGGAAGCATGGGTTGTATGTCTTCTTCCGATATCTCTCTTGTAACCACAATGATCTTTTGGTAGACCCAAGTGGTGAATGACCACATCGGGATTTAGGCATGAAATTTATATGTTATTTTAGGTGAACACATCTCGATAATGCTTTATAAGGGATGTATATACCTCTTGTTATTCAATGTTATAGCTAAAATGATCTGTGTGGAACACAATTGTTCTTATGTTCCCAGATTTACCTATCAGAGTTCATCGATAGTGGTAGAGACACCTTTCTTAAATGATGGAGGCATGCCTTTAATGTCCTCTAACTAATCCTTTTCTCCTTCCCAATCTAATTTTTCGGTGACCACATTAGGAAAGATGTATGAAATGGGTAATTTTTAGAGTTATCAAGAAGATTAATATTATGAAAATCAAAGAAATAAATATCCCTATCCACCAATTATGATATGATGATTCTTTCAGATTCAACTAATGACTTCAGAGTATATTGAATTATTTGGGATAATGCGAGGAAATATTTTCTTGAAGAATCACTACTACTGGGAGGGTTAGATACCAATTTAGTAATGATGAGTTCAATTTAAAAAAAATAATATCATGGGGGTTGATGAATATGTACCCCAATCTAAAATCTTGTTCTCAATTTTATTGATGGGAAATATATACTCATTACTGAGCTCATTAAATGGGTTGGTCAGGGTCATTTTCAGACCATTTTGGGTGGTAAACTAATCCACATAATCATTCTTATGTTGTTTCCATTATCTTTGATAAAATACCACAACAATGTGTTGAGACTCAAATGTTTAAAATAGAAATTTATCATCATATAATTTCCTAATTTTTCCATTGATACAATACTTGATACTTTGGTGACATGATGATAGGATTTCTGCATGTTGGTTCAACCAATGCAGTCCTAGAGGGTCATTAAAGGTTTCATTCTACTGAATCTCCAAGAATTCATAGTTGGTCATAAATTCTATAAATTGGGTTCCAATATTTATATAGCTATGTGGATTTCGTTCGTTCTTTTCTTACACAGGAAGCATCATAGGAAAGGAGGTAGTTCTACTTCACTATATCCCAACCAGTAATGTTTTTGGATTTAAATGGGATTGAATCATGAGCCATTGTCAATGAAATCTTGATAAATATAAATATCTTCAAACTTTTCAAACATATATAAGGGATTGAGGTGATCTTTCTCCATAATATCCTTATCATGTACTATAAAAGAGTTGAATACATGACATTCCATAGGGTCTGTATCATCTTGTTATACCTCAATGGCATTGAACTTAGCTTCAAACTCTAGAGGGATTAGCAGGGCCTTTACAAGTTCTTCTGGGAGATCCTTCTAAAGGAGAATCCTTTATTGAACGTTTTGATAGCACTGTGGTAACTACATTAGGATTTTTTATTTTTGAGTCAAAGGATTTTTATTTCTATAGGGAGCTACTCCCCAGAAGAAAATTTAGTGGTTGAAGAGCATTGGGTGGATGAGTCGGGTGGTTGAATAGATGTTGGAGACATTTTTACTGATATTGGTTTAGGCTAGATGGTAATTTCTACCTGGGATAGGTTGATGAGGATATTTCATCCCATCCAGTGAATCTTATAAAATGATCTATTCAAGGACAATCTTATAGAGTGTGATTATACTTCTCTATTTATCTTGTGCCCACAGAAGTGAACTTTCATGAGTCTTAGTAGCTTAAACAACTCTAATTGGGATGTGTTCTGGATATTTTTTCCATTATTTTTACTTCCTCTTCTTCCTTAGTTTTTTTAGACTCATCCTATGATTCTTTTATTTGGTATAAGAACTTGGGTTTATAAACCCACTCATCATGATAAAAGGAATCCATTAAGTGAATTAAATTAATTGAAATAAAAAATTAATTCTTCATCTCATGAGGATTTCATCTGGAAAGTTGATTCCAATGGAACCATTTGTTGAGATGGTACATGTGCTCTTGGGGATGGAGGCATGAAATCCATGAGATTGAGGAATAAATTTTATATCTCCATGGGCTCATCCTCCCACACTCGATATTTTTTCTTTTGGACTTTCTATTTCCTAATAGAAGATACTTTAGATGATTCTGGTTCCAATGAAGTTAGATGTGTCTTTATAGAGGAAACTAAGGGTGTAATTGGTTGATTTACCTATTCTATGAGGATAGCATGAAATCATTTGATCATCTTTTTGTTCATCCAGTCATTTATATTCATCATGATATTGATCGTATCTTCTTTACATTCTCCTTATTCTTTAAAGGTGGTAGAAACACACACCACTTGTGATGGTGGTTTACCCAAATTCACTTGACCAAGGTCAACTATATTTTTTTGGACGTCTTTAAAAACAAAAAAATCTCAGATGGTGTGTCCCAAAGTTCAATCAAAGGGTAAAAAATTTGGGTAATCTTTGAGATCAACTTGATCAGGACTCTTAGGCTCTGAAAAATTTAGAAGGTTATTTATCATATCTATTATAAAGTATCATGGGACGTTCCCATCTTGGAAGGAATAGAATTTATTCTTCCAGTATTAGAATTAAGATATTTTAGGTTTTCTTTATTCATCTTTATGGGGGTATTGTTTTTGATGTTACTATTACAGAGGTGGTACCACTTGAGGAGGTGTGGGATTTAGATCTTGAGCTGGAATTGTGGTTGGGTTTAAGGAAACCATTGCAGTTTCCACCCTACCCATTCAATTTTCTTGAGTAGTTGGTACTAGATGAGAAATGTCACTGGTTTAAAAAATATAATCCTCCATCCATTGTGAAAAAATGGAATGTTTCCAAAACCCGCCAAAATAGTTTAATGGGATAAGTGGTGTTCGTAGCTCATCATAATGGTTTTCAATGCACATACTCAAAAAATATACTTGAGGAAGATTCGAATTCAAGGAGTAATACAAACTATTCCACCTAGAAATAAAATTCGACACAATATCATTTTCTCACTGACTACACTTTGAGAGATTAAGGACCATCATCTTGTGTAATGCAGAGATGAATTGATAGAGGAATTAATAGTCAAGATATTTCCACACCTTGGTTGATCCAGATGGTAGACTAGTATACAAAGTTAAGGCTAGTCCTTCTAAGGTATACACAAAACTCCTGAGTTTGGACATATATTTCTTTTCAAAGGTTTATATCATGAAACTATATCAAGAAATAAAGTTTACCCAATGCTGTTCTAGATCTCTCAAGCCTTTTAATGTTGGGAATATAAGATTCATAAAGTTTGGTGTAGGAAGATTTACATACACCCATTCCGGGTATGGGTTCATTTTCAGTTGTATTGGTGAAAATTTTCCTTCAAAAACTTCTAATAAATCCTCCAGTGTATCAATAATGTAAATGAGTTGTGTTGGAAAGACCAATTGGGTAGGGGCTTGAATAGGGGGAATAACCAGTTGAACCACCTTTGGAAGCTCCGATTGTACTGATAGTGGGTAAACCTCATGGTATGACCTATGAAAATGAATCTAACATAGCTCTCATTGCATACCCAATGGAGGTAACTCCTCATATATCATCACTATGGGGTCCAATTATATTGGTTTTCTATCCCCCAGTTTGATTTGATGTTCTGACTCTACTTCAGTTTTCATGAAGGTCCCTTTTAGTTAAAGTACATCAGTTGGGGGAACAACATATGGATATACTTGTAGAATATATATAGAAAGAATGTTTTCTTATATTATTTATGGATTTGGATTTCTCATCTTCTTTATCACTTAATAATAAGGAAAAAACCATTATTAAGTGTGGGAGGTTCAACCTCTTCAGATGGAGGGTGAGATATGGCCACACCTTTACCCTTTTCCTTTGAAGATGCTCATTGAGGAGGTTGTAGTAGAGAATTCGAGGGACTAACCAAAATTTTAGATACCCTCTCATTCCTAGAATGCATACCTTATTTATCCATTTCAATATAGACTACATTATAGATATAAACATCCTCCTCCTTTTCCCTTATATCAGCTTGATATTCTACATCATTTGTAGGGGTGGGGTTAATGATGTTTACTGATGCATGATCCATCGCATGAGTCACCTTTATGTTGGAATTAAAATAGGACAAGTTTCCTTGAGAATATCTTCTATAAGAACTATTATCATTAGGATTAGTTATACCCTTGAAATTTTTCTTTTATTTTTACCCATTATAAGCCCTCATCTTTTCCTTGTACAATCCCCTTAGATTTTTCTGGTGGAGGGTGAATCAAATGGAATCATCTCACAGATTCCTCATATGTGTTCTGATTGATTAATTTTGGTCAAAAAATAAAAAAATATAGGATGCTTCTCTTTTTTACAATCCTTACAACTGGGAAAAGACCAAACTCTATTGTGGAGAAAAATAAGATAAAATTATCCTAGCTCTATAGGTTGGGGTTATTCCCCTTCCACTATTAAATTTTTTTGTCCTGGATTTGTTTTGATTATGGGTAGGGGTTGTGTTAAAAATTTATCCATATTTATGGGATGAGGATACTCACATATTACTACAGCTACAACTACCACCACTGATCTGCTGATTCTATAGATCTCTGTTTGGTCATGATCTGGGTGTGTTTCACAATATATACATGGGTTACATGATTTTGAAGGCATTTGTGTTATTTTATGAGCAGTCTTCCTTAAGATAAAATATTTTTCAACCTTTTCATACACCTTATGTAAGATAATTTATATGAAATTAACTTATTGGGATCAACACTTATAATATTTGATCAAGGCTGATTCCTACCATGCATTCCATCCTTCATGGTTACATTTTACTTTTGAGAGCTGACTAGAATAAATGACAATGAAAAATGACACTTTTGGGTGGATATGCTAAATGAGGAGTGGGATAAAATAAAATTTCCCATAATCACCCCATCCTCTGATATAGATAATATTTTTGTCATTTTTGATCAATTGGAATAGCCTTCTAAATGAATTAATATATTCACATTGGTGACACTCCCACTACTTTTATAATTTCAAGCGTCACATAGCCAGAAGGGAACATAAATAAATTTTATAAAATATCTTTTCAATTACCTTGACAAGGCATTTATATTGATTATAAGGTAAGGGTTTATCCCTTAGGAAAAAATATAATTCCATATGTTTAGGAAAATTTCATGCACAGATTCTTTCAATAGTGTTTCTAGAATGGTTTATTGATGATTGGATAAGGGAAAAAACATGACAGATATATTGTATTCATCCAAATTTTTTTCTCATAAGAAATGTGTCCACTTATTATTCTATAGAAAATTTCTCTTCCTAATTTAACAACACAGGTTGGTTCACAACCTCTTTTCTATAAGCGGTGGGGTTACGATGAATCTCATATTCTATGTTAAATGGTAGATGATCTTAGTGTGGTTTAGAGAGTGATCATTACCTTGGAATGATTTCTAGATAGGAATGGATATCACATTTCAATGATAAGTAATCTAGAATGAATATCCCCATCTTCCCAGGTACCACATGATATGATATATTTTTATCATTGGTTTGGAAAAAAGAGGACCTTATGGTTGAAATGAAATATTATAATAGAAAGGAAATTTGCAGTGAATTCTATAATGGGGAGCACTACCATCACAAATCATTGTTTGATTGAAATGATAATTTCAATATAATATAACCTAGGTAATACCTTTAGTTTGGACCATAGAAATTGAAGTACATTATTTCCATTTTATCTTTTGACTATGAAGAGGGTTTCCATGGAACTCATCTTGATAAGGGTTACCATGAAATATCATTTCATAACCATGAAGGAGGCCTTCATGGTAAGGTTTTTGAGGAGGACCTCTAGAGTTGTTGAAAATAAAATCATATAGAGGAACATTGAAATTACAATAACTATTTCCATAATTTTTTGATAGATCTATAAGATCATATACCACTATTGATATATATTTAATGGCATCAAGAACACAAGCCTCGAGAAAAGTAGGAATGTAGGAATGCTCTGGTTTTTAATTTTTATTTGGTGAGACTTATTTTCGGATACTCCCTTTGAGCTATTATAGTCCTGTTCTTTGAAATATTAATTTCACACATAAGAGCCAGTCTCTGCGTCTCTTATACTATTATCGAAATTTTACAATAATCTTTTAGAATTCTTGAAAGGATATGTTCCTTCCTTGGAGTGGCTCCTGGGAATGATTGGTGACCTCCAGTTGGAACATGGATATATGATTGACCCTATTTTCCATTTTTCATAGTATTTTTGTGATGACCCTCCTTGATGGGAGTAAAGATATGTGTCCAATCATGAGTGACCATCATATTATACTAATTAGGATATCCAATTGTGGAGGTGGGGTTACAATCTTGACTCTTAACCACCACTACTATAGTCATTACATCATGGAAGTTCTGTAGAATATGGATAGGGTCTGTTTCCTATTCTTATAGTATTTTCAAGATATACTAAGTTACATATTTAGGTAGAATAGGGATATATTCTCATTATGCGGTTATAATAGGGATATACCCATGCTCTAGTCCTATATTTATTAGCATGATAAACCGAAAATCATTATGTGATGGGGAATAGATGCGGGTTTACCTTATATTTTCTGTTGTTCCATGGTAGAATGTCTCTTTAGTTTCTTCCCAATTTTATTGGAAAACATGATTTTAATGAGAAGGTATATGGTCGTACTATTGGATTTCTGCCATGTATTGTGGGAGGGAATATCTAGAAAGAATAATGATATGGTTCCGTTCTTGATTTCCTTATCATCACCCTCTTGAGGCTGTCCTAGGAACCCATGTCTAAGTGAACTCAGCCAAATACCATGGGGTGACATCCTCAACATGTTGAGGCTTACAAAAATGTGGCATTGGAAACGACATCTTCTGGAAGGATCCCTTCTTGGTGACTCATGTTCTATTGAGATAAGGTTATCGGTTACCTCTTGGTCAACTTCTATAAGGTAAGGGTTAAACCCATTGTGGAATTCTGAGGATGAGCTCTCAAAATAGTTTGATATGGTGATGGGTGTCATCTATTGTTTAACCAAAATCTATCATTGAATGGAATGTTAGTGGGGATTCGTATCATGTAGGGATGTGCCTAAAACCACCATGGTCAGTACAGTACCATTGAGGTGGTACTACCTAATCAATAAGTTGGAAACCCAATATTAAAGAAAACGAGTTGGTGACCAATTCCTCTACTTAGATGGGGACCCATATTGTATAGCATCTGATGCATATGTTCTTTCTAGTTGGTAGAATGCTATTGTATTGAAGAGATTTCTTGGTAAAAGTTCCTATAATGTTTTTTTTGAAAATGAAAAGTATTAAAACTCATTAAATCTATCTCAACAAATAAAAATTCATGTATAATTGATTTCATAAATATCGATGTATATATCTCTTTAATTTGTTTTAGAAAATTGTCCTAATATGTTGGTGACATGGTCAAGAAAGGAATCATGTTGGGTTCCGCATTTTTTTTCTGAATTTTTTTGGGTCTAGATGATTGATTATGGTGGGTAGAGTTTGGTTGCACAATAATTCACATCTGGTTCACCATTTTTATATTTGATGAAAATTTGGGGCCCGATGATTGATTTTCGGGGGTTGAGTATGGTCTCACATTTCTTCATGTAGAGTTCAAAAAAAATTTTCATCCATTTTTAGGTGGATTCCCAATGGGATAATACATGGAATTAAAAACACATAATGGCTCTCATATCCATGACCTCTCAGGGAACCTCTTTCAATAGGTAGGAGGTCACTGGGAAGATTAATCAATGACACTTAAGAACTCACTTTGGTCAATAGGATGAGAGGTTAGACTCATTTCACCCTTGGGGGGGGGATTATTGAAGAATCTAGGATTCTCTTGTAGATTCATGACATATTCATGAATCCATTTTTTAAATTCAAAATATTGAATTGGTCACCCCTGTGTATTATCAATCAATTATAAATGTGCATTTATGGGAAGCTATCTACATTTATCATAGGTTCTCCATCGATGAGACCATATGTAGGTATATGAGGTTCTCCATCAATGGAACCACCCATACATATCATAGGTCCTATATATTTGTTAAATTTTTTTGTTGTGTGATATTGGTTTTAAGCCACAATTAAGTCTTTCTATAATTTATCATCATCCAAGGAGATGAGAGTTGTTTTGTTTTGGGATCAAGCCAATGATATGGGCTTTGTATGTATCCTTGTTAGAGGAAATAAAACCCAAATAGTTCTTTTCCACCTAATGATGCACATCATACCTTTTAGGTTCATGTGAAAGGACAAAAAAATGTAGTTTAGCATCATAAGATAAGGACGTCTAGTTGGAATATTACTAAAAAAGGATGGTGTGTGAATTATTCCAAAATGGAATGAGGGTCTAAGAAGGAATATAAACCTCTATGTTGGATATGGACCTAATGGATATTTGGCCTAGAGATGATTAGGGTGAGTTTGCGGTGTTGGGTTTGGACCTTGGGGATTCTTCCTATGTATCCCATTTTTACTAGAATCAAATACCTTTTAGATTGAAAGGATTAGGGATTAAACCTATGGAGGAGTCCTAATTGGTTTCTTCATCATTAATATGGACCATTTAAGGTTTTTCTCATAGATAATATGGACCTTTAAGATAATGGAAGAATGGTTCTGAATCTTACACATATTATAATGCCCCATTGGTGGATATTTTATTAATATGATGATGTGATCGACACTATCCTTTAAACACATAAAAGTCATGCTCGGTTTGAGAAACAACTGGATGTGGATGATCTGGAAATTTTTATAATATCTTTCATCTGTAGATGGACAAGTATGAGGGTATGGAAAGGAGGGGATTGTATTAAAATAAAAATAGGGTATTACTCAAACATTGTTTCTATTTTGTAGATCCCCCTTATGCTTCCCCTTTGACCAATGGACGAGAAAAATAGGGAGGGACTATAGGAAAAAAATGTTGCAACTTAACCAGATAATCCATTCACCATAATTCCTAAGGTTGGAATTCACATTACCAAAGGAACGTACGATTGATGACATTCTATGGATCCCACCTATTAGGTAGGTCAAACTTAAGACATACATTACTACACGAATATATGATTAAGAGGGAACACTAGTGTGGCTTAGGTTAAATCATGCATGTCCGAAGGCTTGGGGAGGGTCATAGATTGGTCCCTCTCAAACGAGGGATTAGGAAAAAGGGAGGGGGATCCAATCATCATATATGTGAAAATAGAGAATAAAGGGATACCTAACGTAGGGGATACCTGGGTGACTTAGACGACGCCTCATACATGTGGTACCTGGGTGAGTCAGAGGTTGCCTCACATAAGTGATATCTAGGAGAAAAAAACATGAAAGAAAAACTATATGAGACCTTTATCGAACCTCCAAGGGTCTCATCAGGTGCCTATGAAAGGGTATCAAATAAGTATGATCCTAAGAAAGGGACTTTTCCCTGATATTTTAGGACTAGGAGGAAGTAGAACCTCACACAAGTATTTGATATTTTATGACATGGAGGAAATCTAATAATTGGACTCTAATTGATTCCCTCTTATATTGTGGCTTAGAGAACTACCTAAGGAGTTATGAAGAGTTGGGAGAAGGACTAGGGTTAGAAGTTTGACACCCACTATATCACAGTATTGTTGTTTTCATTATATTTTGATAATAGGAGGTCCAATTTGTGTTTTAACAGAGTTATAGCTCAGAACATAGAAAATTTTGATTTTACTTTTGTGCATGGTTAAGGTTCAAATTAAGGGGGAAAGTGTGTGACCTCAATTCATGAGGATCCTTCCTAGTTCATTTTTAATTGCACACAATTTGTCATCATGGGATGTGCATGGTTAACCCAAAACTGTACAACCCCTAATAGAAACTATGTGAAGTCTGTGGTGTGTTTGAGGTGTGGAAAACATATTCCACATGAATTGGTAAACCATTCAACAATAATTTGGTTGGATATATAGTTTTTATAATACAATTTTCATATATATTTTCATGATTTTCCAAACCATTCAGGGAACCCCATAAGTTTGTGTGTTGTTTGGGGTGGTTATGTAGTGAGGCTCATGGTTTGGGGAACCATGCAGCCTCTCCGGGGTAACAACGAAACTGAAGGTTTTTATGAGGTAGTGTAACCCACACTGTTGGCCCATGTTTTCCTAAATATGTGAAAAAATAATGTGTGTTTTCTAGGCAATAAATTTGTTGCTTTTCTTAAAATAAACTTCTTGATTTTAAGGGGTTTTTACCTCTATTCTTCCCCCTTCACATTGTCCAACCCTAGGGAGATTGTGAGGACCTCCATTTTCACCCCCTTGGATTATTATATTTCGTTGGTGTTTCAAGTAGATTAGAGTTGAGTTTATCATGTTTTTCCTTTTTTATTCCTCCCCCATATCTTATATCTTGGTTTGGATCCTTCCATGAAACCTAGTTATCACATGGTTCAATTTCAGGGTTTCAGGTGTTTCTAATGATGGTGTGTTTGGTGTTTAGGGGTTGTAGATTTTGTTTGTAGTCCCATAGTTGTGGTCTCTATTGAAGGACATATGTTTCAGGATTTTTCAGCTTCAACCATGCTTTATTGAGGTAAGTGTTATAATGAAATTGTTTAGTTTTGGAATTCTGAGAATGCTTCAGATTCATAAATTCTCTTTTTATAAATGTATCACTATATTTGAGAGTATTATGGGGTCTTGGAACCATTTATTTGGGTTTTGATCTAGGAATAAATGGGTTTTCAAGTGAAACCAATGTTTTCATATTTGAAAAAGAATGTTTAAATATTATATTATTTTTTTTAAAATGCTAATGGGGTTTTTGAAATTGTTTATAAGGTTCATTGTGAGGTTTTAACTGGTTTTCGTATTCCAAGACTGAAAAAGAGTTTTAAAAAGGGAATTTTTTTTGAATTGATGTGTGGAATAATTTTTTTAAAGGGTGGTATTTCATGTATTTCAAATGGTTATTTTAAAGGTTTTTGTATTTTATTACATTTTTAAGTTCCATGGTAGCCCATTTAAATAGGTTCATAGAATTTTTTTTCCATTTATTTTTTTTGGTTTTCAAAGAGAAATAACTTTGTCGAAGGGTTGCATTGAATCATTTTAACATAAATGGGAGATTTATTTAAACCTATCAAAATGTTTAATGTGGTGGTTAATGAAAATTTTGATGGAAATAATAGATTTTCCCATGTTTTATATTTTCAAATAAGAGAGCCCCTGTGTAAGGGTGAATTTGGAATGTTTAATTTTTTTGGTGATTTCCATCGTTTCTCAAAAGGTGTTTATAAAGTGTTTTATGAAATGTGAACCAGTTTGGAATCCCAAGGATGTTTTATTAAATAAGTTTACCTTTAAAATCTTATGAAAATGAGTTTTTATAAATGGTGTAAAACCCTCTTGAGACCCTTGAGATTCTTGAGTGCCTTTGATGACTTTTGATCCCACGATGATATGTTTATCTTTGATGCATTGAATATGATGTTATATTAGTTATGTATGAGGATGGTTTTGTGAGGGTAGTATGTGGTGTGTGTTGTTTTAAATCCCCTATCACTCCTTATGTAAATTTTACTTCATTTTTCACATATTCATTGACTCATCATAGTAGACCTCAGGAAATGAGGTAGGTGGATAAGGCGGTTGAAGACTTAACCTTGGTTAGTTACTAAGAGTGTCACCCCCGGACCAAGAGAACTCATTGTGTGGATGTTTACCCATAAGACTGAATGTGTTCATGTTTTATTGGGGTCCAAGAGTACCCTAGTGGGGACCATGAGATCCCATGGAGTACTATTTGGGCCTACACCTATTTGTGGAGGACCATGTGAGGCTCCATCAGTTATTAGTCACGTTATGTGATAAGGTTTAGTTTAAGGAAATCTTGAGCCATGCTAGCACTAGTTTAGTGCCTTTTGGTCAGTAAAATGACACTAAAATCCTCTGGATCATTTTAGGGGATTTCCACTGTTCTTATATTATATCCCATATTTCTTGGATTATTTCTGGATGCTTTGATGATTGTGTTGCATTTTATTATGCCTCGTGATATATGTGTTGTGTATTCTTTTGACAATTGACCCATGCCAATGTTAAGTATTTCCATTGAAAAATTATTTCTAAAAGAAGTGTTTGAAAAACTATTTTGAAATTAAATTCTCATGTGTGTGAGTGAATTAAATTTTATTTAAAAATAGCGATCTGATTTATTGGTGGATCTGGACAGTGAAATGTTTTAAGGAAACCATTTCATTTAGAAAATATACGTGTGAGTTGTTTTGAGAAATGTTAATTGTGTGTATGGTTCTGAAATGACATTGTACAATGGATTGTTTTTCAAAATAAGTGTGTTCGATTTTGGGAAACAACATAAATGGTTTTGAAAGGTTTTTATGTAATATTTTTTAATTTTTATTCATTATATAAACATATATATATTAAGATATTACGTTCTAAATTTATTTTTAAATTAGCATTGATGAATTGACTTATGAAATGAATTTCATATTTTTAGTATGTTTTTGGTGAAATACTAGGATTTTACGATCATTCATATATATTTTAGGTTACATGTTCTTAGTTGAAACCTTCTTTTTTTTTTCGTGGTTGACGTGGGGTGAGTTGGGCGGTAGTGGGAAACTGAATGTTGCGCGTGGAGTTGCATTTGCTCTCGGATCGATTTGGTTGGATTATAGTAATTTTATTTTATTAGTTAGCTTTGTTCCTTATTTTTCCTTCCTATATGCATTCATTTATTCAAGGATTCTATTAATGTAAATGAAAATGGGTTGGATCATTATAGTTGGTTATGACTGGTTAGCATTCTGTTTATTTATTTTGGTTCCAATATTTATTTATTCCACTATCATATATCTAATTTGGGAAAAACCATTCCCAATGGTGTTAGAGTGATGACTAGGAATTGTTACTAGCCCATGGGGATCATGAAATACCTTTATGACTTGTGGTGAATCGAGTTAGTTGATAGGTATGACAGAAACTTGGGCCATTTTAATACAAAAAATGGAATCATACGTAGGGTTCCTTTTATAGGATACTATGCCTCTTGTGTCACAATTTTTATTTATGAAGGTCCTGGTAGAAGGGGATTAAGCTTGTTGGAGCTTAAGAGGTAAGGGCAGGGAAAGACTAGCTAGATCTCTCTTATCCCAAACATAAATATTCCTTGGTTTATTGGGACTAGAGTTGTGAATCCAAGGATTCATTTAGCCATTTTTGGTGGTTTTTGATGTGGTTATCATTGTTAGGTCCCCATTGAATGTCGAGTGATATAAAGGACCACATGTTGGATTTGGGGTGGAAGGTAACATGAGCTTCATAGTAAGCTCACCTGTCCTCAGAAACCATGTGGTTATCATGTGGTTGGGTTTTCCCTTTTCAAGGTGTATTGCATGGTTGAAACCTGATCACCAAAACCATGTTGTTCAAGGAACAAATAATGTTGACCCTCTCTGAATATTATGTTTAGAATCATATTGATTATATATTTCTCTAAAAGTGATTTTCTATTTTTTTGAGGTGTAACAAGGAGGGTTTTTTTATTTTGGTAAGTGGTTCATGTGATTTTGTTTGTTACTTGTGTAGTGTTTGTGTGTGCTTGCAATTTTCAAAACTTTTTTTTTGGAAAAATAATGGGCTTTTGTGAAAACACTTATTTTCAAACTTGGTTTTGTGAATAATTGGAATAGTGAATTCCTATTGTTTTGTGAAATATTTTATTAAAGAGGTAGTTTCCGTTTTTATTTGGAAAATATGGTGTTTTAAAAGGAAGATTTGTTTTTAAAATAAGATTGGAATGTGTTTAGAAAAAAGGTGATTTTCAAAGTAATTTTGTGGGTTTACTTGTTTGTTTATGTGTTCCCACTCTATATGTTTTGATGAGTGGTTTGAATTATATTTTATGTCATTTATTATTCTACTGAGGAATGGATTTCCCATTCTCCTCCCTTCTTAGTTTTTATGGCTGGGATGTGAGTGTCGTTTTGTTGAGCCTTGATATTGGGAAACCTCTCTTAGTGATATTGAGTGTTCCCATTATTTTGGTTAAGAAACGTGTTTCTCGTTTTTGGACTTGTGAGAGGTTTTAAGTGCATGATTGAGTAACTATGTTGTAGGATACACTAGTTGAGTGTTGTATACTACCTGGAATTTGGATATGGTACTTTTTTTGGATGCACCGTGTGAGCGTGATCCTGTGTTTCAACTGATGTCATCCACATGTGTTATAAAACAATGTGAGTGATCTTGTTTTTCTTCCGAGTCTCTTGTAGTTGTTATTTTTTTATGTTGGGATGGAACCATTCTTTGTTCAGGGTGTGTCCTTTTTTTGGTTGTTCGTTCTTCGAGGATGATTTTTTGGTAGTTTTTTTATATCACCGTATTAGATTAACTCTAATGGTGAGGAGACTATATTAGGTATCCAATAATTCATTGGTATTATTCTTAGTGTTTCTTATTCAGTTCTACTTAGATATTTTTGTTTCTCTTATGGTTTATCAGTTTGATCATTTTCATGGATCTCAGTTGTTGTATTTGAGATTTAGTAATTTTGAGTTGTTTATTTGGTTATATCCTCTTAGAGTCTCCCATTTTTATTTTCATTCATTTTTTCCTAGATTTTTTGGGGTATAAAGTTTCATGTTTGAGATTTTGTGAGACCCCTCATGTCACAATGCTGTTATTTTTATGTTATTTTTATAAGTGGATGTCTCAGTTTTTCCATGGAGTTATGGATCATAACATGGAATTTTTTGAGGTTTTACATTTTTGAATGGTTAAGGTAAATAGTTAGGGGAAAACTTTGTGACCACCTTTCACGAGGAGATTTACCAGTTCATTTTTAACTACCCAAAATTTATTAGTATGTGATACACATGGTTAAGTCTAAAACATGCTACCCCTAGGATGAACTGAAGGAGGTCCTTGGTGTGTCTATGGTGTGGCACATGACTTGCCTACAAATTGATAAACCATGTGGAAAGTGTGAAGTTGGATCATTGTTTTTGATAGAACCATTTTCAAGGATTTTGTATGGTTTGAAAACTAGTGTGGGGTACCTTAAGAGGCCGTGGAAGGCCTAGAGTGGTTCTGGTGTGAGGAACAATGTTTGGTAAACCATGTGGGATCTCAGGGTTAATCATGTAGCTTACGGTTTTGGGGAGGTATTTGTGGTCGCATGGTTAGTGCACAGTTTTCCTAACCATGTCTGTTGTGTAGGTGTTAAATTTTTGGGTTTTCCCAAAATACCATTCTCGATTCTAAGGGGTTTTCACCCTTATTCTCCCCCTTAAAATTAGATAACCCTAGGGATCTTGGGATTGTCTCAATATTCTTTCTCCCCTTGGATTTGTGGGCTCGTTTGGCGTTTTCCAAGATGGGTTGAGGTGATTTTCTCATCTTTTTCCCTACTTATTCATTTTATCTCTCTTCTATCTTGATTTGGATTCCCACATGAACCCTAGTTATCATGTGTTTCTATTTTAGGGATCTAAATGGTTTTAATTATATGGATTTTCATGTGTAGGGGTTGTAGACACTGTTTCTAGTCCCATGGGGTAGGTATCCATTGAAGGTGATTTGTTTCAGTATGTTTTGAATTGATCCTGACATCATTGAGGTAGGTGTTACAATGAAATTTTTTTCATTTTGGAAATATAAGAAAGATTTTATTCTTAAATTCATTTTTTATTAAAGTATAACCATATGTGTCAGTCTTATGGTTTATTAGAACAATTTCTTTGGGTTTTGAGATTATCATAAATGTTTTTTCTTGTGAAACCCACGTTTTCAATTTGGAAATGAAATGTCTAAATATTATAAAGTTTTTTGAAGTTCTCATGGGTAATTTAGAGATGTTTTCTAAGGTGTTTAATGGGTTTTGATTCATTTTTTGTTTTCAAAGAGTGAAAATAGAGGTTTTAAAAAGAGAATTTGGTTTTGAATTGAGGTGTGGACCTTAGAATGATTTTTAATAGATTTTTTTGATGTATCTAAAATAGAGATTTGGATAGAGTGTGTAGTTTAACAGTTTGTGAATAGACATGGGGGATTATTTAAATGGTTATATGGAAAATTATTAGCCTTTTGGCCTTATATTGGTTTTCAAAGACAAATAACATTATGGTAGGGTAGATTTGAATCATTTTAACGAAAATGGGTGATTTATTTGAGCCTATTAAAATATTTTAAGTTGTGTTTAACGAAATATTGTAATGGGAATAATGTTTTTGTTCATGTTTTAGATTTTAAAAGAAGTGATCCCTTGTTTAGGGTGACTTTTGAAATGTTTTAATTTTTTAGTTGCCTTCCATTATTTTGTAAATAGTGTTTAGAAAGTGTTTTATGAAATTTGAATTAGATTTTCATCCCAACCATGTTTTTTAATGAAGTGTCCAATTTTTCATCTTATAAAAATGAGTTTTAATAAATGGTGTGAAACCTCTTGATCCCCTTGATAATATTGAGTGAAAGGGATTACTTATGATCCCATGATGGTATGTTTAGCTTTGATTCATCTTATATACTATTATATTTATTTGTGTATGGGGATAATTTTGTGAGGGTAGGAGGTGATTCATTTTTTTTTAAATTCTATATCACTCATTGAGTAAAGAATTATTTATTATGAGAACCTCCATTTATTCTTCATGGTAGACCTCAAGAATTAGGGTAGGTGTCTGATGTGGTTGAAACCCTGAAGTAGGTCAGTGAATAGGATAATTTCCCTAAAGGTTATGGGAGATTATTTTGGAGACATTCCCCCATGAGACAAAGTGTGATCATGGGTAGTCGGGGACCAAAAATTCCCCAGGAGGGATTGTGAGAGCCTAGGGATAACTGTGTGAGCGTCAACATTTTTTTGGGGGACTGTGTGAGACACCACCTATTTTTAGTTATGTTATGTGATATAGTTTATCCTGGGGTTGTTATGAGTCATGTTGGAACTCGTTTAGAGCCCGTTGGTTAGTACCATGACACAAAGATCCTTTGGATCAAATTATGGTATTTCCCTTTTTATTTGATTGTATCCACTATTTCTTGGATTATTTCTTGGAACCTTTGATTCTTGTGTTGCATTTTTTTATGGCTCATGATAAATGTGCGGTGACTCATTTTGATGATTAACCTATGTCGGTGTCTTATTGTTTCATTTGGAAAATTAATTCTCAAAGAAGTGTTAGAAAACCTATTTTGAAATTAAAGGCCCATGTGTGTGATTTCATTAAAGAATATTTCATAAAGGGGATCTAATTAATGGGAGTTTATGGCTAGTGAAATGTTTTGAGAAAACTGTTTCATTTAGAAAAAATAAGTACAAGTTGTTTTATGAAATATTAATGTTATGTGTGGTCTTGAAATGGATTTTGCCAATTAATTTTTGATCGAAACATGTGTGTTAAATTTTGGGAAACAACATATTTTATTTGAAAGTGTTCTTTTAATTTCATTTATTTCCATAAATTATATATATATATATATATATGAAAAACAACTCTAGATTTATTTTAAATCTGGAATTGATGAATTTACATATGAAACGAATTGCATTTTTTTGGTGGGTTGTGGTGACCTACTTGGATTTTTATCCCATGACTATATATTTTATGTTCCAGGTTATTAATTAGACTCTTATTTTTCATCATAGCCAACATGAGGTGAGTTGGGTGGTGTTGTGAAATTAGAGGTTTTGTGTAGTTGGACTTGGGTTGTGTGGAGTTAGTTTTGTTCCTTCATTCCTTTCTATATAGTGTTCCTTTGTTTAAGGATTCAATTGATTTGTATGTAATTGGGTTGGATCATGATATTGGTTATGACCAAATATCATGATGTTGGTTTATTAATATTTCAATATTTATTTACTCTGATTTTGTATATTTTATTTAGGAAAAACTATTCAAAAAAGAGTTCTAGTTATTATCAAGTGATTTTCACCAAACTGGGATAATTGAGAATGCCCTTCGGGTCTGTGGGGAATCGGGTTGAGTATCAGGTAGGATTGAAAAATATGATTTTTTGATAGAATCAAATCCTCAAGTAGTTTACTATGTCTTTTAGTCATGTAAAATGAGGATACCCAGGGTCCTATTTATAGTTAATATCAATGCCTTGGGAAAATGTGCTGGTTCACGTAGGTCACTCTTGCATGTATTTTATACAGGTGTGATGTGTACGAGGTTTTATCCTTCTCAAGCCTAACATGTGCGATGATGTTGGGAACACAAGTTATATTGGCATGATGATGCAGTTTGGGCCTTTCATGGAATCAATTGAGTGAATATATTCTTCTCAATTATCTATTACTTGAGGTAGATTGTCAATAGTAGTACATCTGATAAATCACACCTGATGAAGGATGACATATAGAGTATACTTGATGATGTTCTATCAGATAGGATATTTATAATGAAGATATCTAAAAAACGTTATGGATAGAAGTGTTTGATTTTATCCAAATCTTTCTCAAATAAGGAGGATGTTTACATACTAACATGTTATTAATATATTTTGTTTAAGATCTTGAATAATATTTTATGCATGAGAATGTGATCTAACATGATTGGGGATAAATAAAAATTTAATAAGAATATGTTTGTATAAGGGATCAAAAAATAAGCTTGAAGATCTTGTAGCTAAGGTGTAGAACCAGTTTCTAAAAAGTCTTGTGGAGATAAAGTATAATAACCCAGTATTGAAATGGATAAAAGATAGAAAATGGGGGGGGGGTAACAAACTATTATGAAAGAGTATATTATTGGTGGTGTTCAACTAGGGTTAGTTGGAGGAATGATTAATGGGATGTAAAACCAATTACTACTTGTCCCTTTGTAATATTGAAACAAGTTAGTAATAGAATCCATTTTCAGGTGGATAAACTACATGAAAAGTAATAGGTCATTGTATTGATCATTTTAAATATAATTTTTTGACCCCTCTTTATATTTACTGCAAAATTATTGAGGTTGAGAGTTATATTTGAGTGAATAAAAAACCTAACAAGTTTTAGATGTTAAATTATAATATGAAAAATCATAAATGAAAGTGGTCTATAATTAACCCCTCACCTTGTAAATGATATCATACTAGTCTCATAACTTCATAGTGCTATCAGTGAACACCATTCATATGTATAACATTATGTGTTCTGTATATATAAGATATTATAATAATGTATTGGATCATATTAACCTATGATCAGGGAATGACTGTTTAATAAAGGGTAGTCCCAAATAAATTAAATATAATAATATATATATGAATATCCTTGAATTAAATAAGGTTTATCTATTCAAAACAAAAATTTAGTGCATGGAAAATTATAGAATGATTTCGACAACACAACATATACACATAACAATTTTTTGAATTAGATTAATGAGAGAAAAATGCAATATATCATTAATAAGAAATAATTTTGGGATGTAAAGTGAAGATTATGAACTTATAAATATAAAATAAATTGAAAATAAAATGGTTTACTAAAAAGTAATGACTTAAAATAAAGGAAATATGAAGAGAATCCATTACTTGAAATGTGGATTCCAAAATCTTGAGAAGGGCTTTTTAGAACCTTAAAAACCCCTTGAAAATGATATAGAGTGAGAAAATGAGATGAGATTCGTGATCCATGTATTTTTATTGAAGTAAAATGTGGTGACTATTGGGTATATATATAAAACTAGGGATAATTTTTTATTAATTTCTAAACATAGTCATTAGATATATTGTTTATGAAAAATAAAAAACCACTGGCCTTCCCAGGGGTTTCCCATTGTATTTTCCAGGGGTGGTTTTTAAAATTTTAATAGTTTATGAGATGATCTATTTAAAATGATATTATTTTGGTTGTTGGAGATATTATTATTTATAATTATTTTTTTAAAACTGAAAATGTAATTCGGTTTCTAAAAGATTCATTATAGGTTTAAAAAATAAATATTCTTAATTTAAAATACATTATTTTATTTATAAATCACTTGTTTGGTCAATAAATCATTTACAATATTTATTATGTCACTTTTAAATGATTATGATGTTTTAATATATATATCATATTTATACAATATTTTACTTTCTACACAAAAATTTTACTATATTATTAAATTAAGAAAAATTCACTATTTAATAATTTTGATGTGATGGTCTAAAAAATGAAATCCATTTTATTAAAATAATTTTTCAAATTTGATAAGTTAAATAAAAGGATTATTTATTGAAAAAATTGTAGTTTTATTTTACTATTGAATTTCTAATCCATATATAGATTACTTTTTACTTATTAAAATTATATTATCAGTTTTATTTCAATAAATATTTTTTTATTACACAATTTTGGGGATTTGTTTTTTAATTTTTTTTATAATTTTTTTAAAAAGATATATATATTTTACCAAAAATTATTATTATTATTTTATTTCATTAAGAAATTATTCTATTATGTTGAACAATTTTATTTTAATGTATTATAATATAAATTCTTGGTAATTGTATCTAATAAGAAATATAAAATACTAAATTTCATCTGTAGTAAATTTCTTCAAAAAACAATAAAAATAAATAATTTATCAATTTAAACATCTTTTCATTTTTAATAGAATTTACACTTCATTAATAGATACCCTCTTGATACATAAACTCTTACTACACTAGCATAATTCCTAACGGTAAGGTGTGTTACAGTGGTACTCTCATGGTGTGGATCAAATAACATCTATTTGGTGGTGATGTATACCAAATTGAACTTCTCCTATAGTCAATTCATATAGAGCATCACTTATCGACAATTTACCTAAGATTACTCTAGGGAGAACCCCCATGATGCTACCTATTTAGCAAGATTTGATAAATGGGATTCAAAAGGAAAGATCCTATTGGTTGAGGCCATCATTTCTCTCTTTCATATAAAATATCTCTCTTGGTTACCCTTCATATAAAATAATCCCAAAAATTACTTTATAATGACTACATTTCCAACATTCACAAAGACCAACGATCACATTGACCAAAATTCATGTAACAGTCAAATCCTAACAATTACATTACCTGTTACTTACAATATATACTCTATAATTCTCACACATCATTATTCACTACTTTACAAACAAAGGTTCCACACTTCTCCTAACAATGTCTATCATATTCCTAACATTGGTTTTTATTTTTAGTATTTTTATTGAAGGGGAGGTCATTATTGGATAGTTCTACCCTATTGAATTTATATTAGTGTTTTAATATTTTTAATTCTCATCCTTATATACTATTCTGGTCTATTATTTTAAATATTATTTAAAATTATGTAGTTAAATGTAATAGTATTTTTTTGAGCTTCTATTGTAAAACTAAATAAAATAGTCATTGTGAAAAAAGTGTTATTTTATTAATTAAAGAATGAAATTTGAATCCATTATATTCTCCCCCAATAAACTTCACTATCAAAATTTGTGTCTCAACTCAAAATAAATGTGTATATTTCTCTTTCATAGCTTCTTCAAACTCTCAGGATACTTCTTCTAACTTGTGATTTATCTATAAGACTTTCACTAGTCGAGTTTCCATTTTCCTCAACACCGATTTCATTTTATATAGAATTAAATCAATTCTTATTTATATGTTATGTAAGGATCCAATTATACATCACATGTGTATAGTATATGTGTTGGGTCAAATATATACATTTTTAGTAGGGACATGTCGATGATGTCATGGAAATTGGAAATATTTTCTGGTTGTGAAAACTAGTGGGAAACTACTCTAACACCCTCTAAAATCTCAAACTATCCAATGTACCTTACAAAACATTTCCGATTCTTTCCTAATATTTTAAATAATTTACATGGTGGTAATTTGTGGAATACATGATCCCCAAAATAAAATTCTTTGTTCTTTCTTTGATCATCACGATAACTCCTTTGATGACTATAAGTATCCTTGATATGTCCCGAGATCACATGTATCTTCTCTACAGTGTCTTTCACAATGTATGATATAAAAATTGTGTTTTATCCAACATCATTATAGATTTTTGGAGTTATAAACCTTTTTCTATATAGTTCTTCATAAGTATATATTTAAATAATCAAGTGATATTTTATGTTATAAGATAATTCATCAAGTGAAATATATTGGTACCAACTCCCTTGAAAATCATCTGAGCTAGCTAGTAAAATATCTTCAATTTTTTGAATACCCCTCTTATACTACCCACTAGTTTATAGATGATTGTATGTAATATGGTTTACCTCTTTTTTTATAGACTTTGTAAGGATACACCAGAACGTACAAAAAAATATTATATCATGGTTTGAAATAATTGATTATGGTGATATATGAATCCTCATTACTTCTTCAATATACTAATAATAAATGATCTCTAGGAAAAAATCTTCTCATATAGTGATAAATTAGTGGATTTTTAATCAATAAACAATTACACATATTGAATTGCTTCCCATAGATATATTAGGAAGGATAGTAGTGATTTACATAGTGATATTGTCCCAATTCCACATAGGTATTGGTAGTGGTTGTAACAATCCTTTGAGAAGATTTCTATCCCCCTTAACACGATTTCATACAAAAAATAATTCTATTTTATATATAATATCCCTCTTTGTACCATCCAAATATTAATGATTTCATATATCTATATACATATTGGTGATTCTCAAGTGTATATAGAATGTGGATCTATGAGATTCATAGTCATTAAGATGCACAAACCATATTATTTGTCTAATATTCAGTTCCTTTTATCGGAATATGTACATCAGACTATGGTGTTCTTTGTATATATAATAGTTTCCCCATAAAGATAATGTATCTATATCTTCAATGAAAAAATAACTCTAATTAACTCCAAATAATGGGTAGGATAATTCTTCTCATGAGGCTTTAACTATTGAGATGCATAAGAAACAATTTTATCATTTTTATGAGGATTGATCCATGTTTTTCAAGGTTTCATTATTATAACTAATAAATCCTTCCCCATTAGAGGGTAATGTTATCATATGTTCACTCACAAACCTATTATTTAGTTCTTGGAAACTTTTTTCAAGATCCTTTAACTTGATAAACTTAACTCACTTTTTAGTTAACATGGTCAGTAGATTAAAAATCCATGTATTTTTTTTGAAAACCTTCAACAGTGTTATGCTATAACACAAAAACTATGAATCTCAGTCACTATTATAGGTAGAGGCCACTAGTTTACAACCTTAGTATTTTTTTGATCAAATGATATTCTTTATCTGTTCACAAGGTGTCCCAAAATGCTACATTTGTAATCAAAACTCACATTTATTAAATTTACCAAAAATATAATTCCTATGTTTTTTAATAGGATCCTTAGATGATCCTAATACTCATCACCACTTTTGGAATATGTCATAATATTTTGAATAAATACTTCTAAAAAATTATCAAGGTAGTCTCTAAATACTCTATTAATCAAATCCATTAATATTAAAGGACCATGTTTCAAGCTTAAGGGAATAACAACAAACACATAATGTCTATATCTTTTTTGGATGTTTTCCTTATAAATATCTTTCATCTTTACCCTCAAATGATGATACCCCAATCAAATATCAATCTTGGAGAATAATTATTCCCCATATAGCTAGTCAAATAAATTTTCATTACTTAAAAGGGTATATTTTCTTTAATATGATCTCATTAAGTTCTACACAGTTTATTAATAACCTCACTGATCCACCCTTTTTCTTTTTAAAAATAATAGGTTCTCCCAAGGAGACACACATGATTGAATAAAATATTTCCCCTAAATAACTTATAGTCACTGCTTTAATTACTCTAAATCAACATATAACATTCTATATAGGGTATTAAATACATACTTCAATACCTATAACTCTTTATATGGTAGGTTTATATAATCATTTAGGAAATAAATCTATTAAATCTCAAAAAATGGGTACATTTTTTATATTTTTACTTAAGATTTCTTCCCCTTCTCCACCAATCATTTATATAAAGTAGACTGCATGACGGTGTTCTTGACATAACATTGGAGAGAATATATATCCTTTGAAACTAACTACTGTTTGTTCCTTCAAAATAACTAAAATATCATTAATTCAATAGTTGATATTGACATTATATTTTGGAAACCAATCTGTCCATAGTATTATGTCAAATTCCACCATTAGAATGACCAATAGGTTTGTAGAGAAATTCTACACATTAAATTTAATATGGGAATTTATATATATCCTTGGTTCTTAAATAGATCCTCAAAGATTTTTAACCAATAACTTTACCGATAAAATTTTGTGGTTTAATTTCTTGTTCTTTGTATACTTGAATAAAATAAAAGAATGCATAGAACTAGAAACAACCAATGTACTATTTGGGTTTGAGTGTACCAAACACTAAAAAATTAGGATCCATGAATCTAGTTATCGTGATTGAAAAAATAATTAACTTATTTTTATGGAATGTACTGGGTTTAAGGACGTCTTCCTTAAATTAACATAATATTTGGAAAATGGTTAGAAAATTTTATTTCCTCCCCACACTTGAATCACTATATTTCATGTTGTGATGGAACCATATTCCATTTTTAATTTACTTTCAAATGTTTATGCTTTATATATACATGATAGTTTCAATCTTTATGGACATCTCTTCCATACTTGTTAAACATTCCAATTATTATATAAAATTTCCGGAATGAATTTTCCCACACATGTTGCACCAAGATAGTTTGTGTTTCTTCCCTTTACATTCATGGTCAAAACTATTTTTAAAATTTAGCCCTGCCCTCCTCTTATCATCATTCATTCCACAATACCATTATGAATCTCCAAACTCCATTTCCACTTTAAGAGTACACCACATTATTTACTCATAATTACCACAGTCACATATTTCAGGAGATTTCCGCAGATAAAGCCTTAGTCCACAAAATAACCAATAAATCATTCCATCAAATTCAATGATAAAGATTAAATCATATCATGAAATCCTTTTAAATTTAATCCCATAAATTCCCATCAAATTCTTCTCCTTTTCTTCCACTCAAGGTATTCTCTCTATATTTTGGTTTGGAGGGTATAAGGAAAATAAATTTGGAAAAATAATATTTGTTGTATTCCCACGCCATATATTTAACCAAATCCATAGGATTTGTGTTCTTTATTAATGAACACCCTTTATTAGAATCTATCTCAAAGTAACATATTATTAAAGTAATGTTCTCATTCTATGAACAATAGAGTACAAAAAAATCTTTCCTCTAGTGTTGATCCATTGTTATACAATCAATGTATTTGAGGGTTCACTAAAAGTAGGTGGTCATTAAAACAAGAAGGATCAAACTATTAGGTTCTCCTTCCATATTGAATTTAGATGATTCCCATGGTTAAGGATATTATTTATAACTTGATTTGGAATCTCCATAAAGTTTTCAAATTCATCTTACATCATATTGGGGAAGTCATCATTGAATTTTTTGTTTTATTTTTTATTTAAAAGTGCCCTTATATTTTCTAATATTTTTTTCTAGGAGAAGAAAAAAAATTAATAAAATTGATTCTATTGTAAATTAAAATAGTTCTAAAGGAAAATTTAATTCGAAAACTTTATAATTTTAAAATTCTTAGATCATATACAATATTCTTTTCTAATTTTAAATTTTATAATTATTTTAAATATATATCATTCATATTGGTTCATATAAAACATGTGATAATTCAAATCATATCCATAAGAGTAATAGACTAGGTGTGTAGTTACACCTCTTTTTCATGCACTAGGTGAAGATAGATTTAATACTCAACCATCTTTTTTTGGGTTATGACCTCTAGGTGCATCATTTGCATATTTGGAATCCATTTTTTTGTATATCGATAGGAATTTCATTATTAAGAAATGAAAAACTCTATACCTTACCAAAATTTATTAGTTTTTCAAATATTGATACTTTTATATATGGTTTTCAATAATATTTCCTATTCCAAATTTCTATCAATAATTATACCTTTCTTTAATACCATCCATGATGACCCAAATTTTTCATACATGTTATTTAACACAATTCCTTATAAAAATATTATTTTAATAAATTAAAAGTATATTTTTAGGTTTAATGTCTTGTAAACTAGATAAATAATACACTAACTAAAAATATCACATAATGAAAAAATATGAACATTATTTAATCCTCTTTAAATACATAAATACATGATAGTTTACTTCATAACATATGATTTCATAGGGACATACATCAATAAAAAATGGTGTTCTTAAAGCCTAAAAAGAGATAAAAATAGAAATTTGAGTGATCACCATGGATAAAACATGAGGAATAAAATGCGAGAATGTTATATGAGGCATATCATGTAAATGTGTATACACCATAAAAATGAGAAATTAATAAGCATATCACCATGGTCAATCACAATGTTTTGTAAAAAATATTTCCAATCTTATTCACCAATATTTCAAAAAACATTAACAAGGTAATTCTTCCATGTTTTCATAAACATGTCATATCTATAAGATTTATTCTTTACCTAATTAATTAGAGCACCATTAAGGATCACCCTTCATAAGTATAACTTTATGTGTTCCACAAAGATCGTATATCATAAATACACATTTAATAATTTAAACCCATGGGTATAGAAATTGTATATTATTCATGTAAGTCCCTAATAAATGATTTATATTCATATCTATATTAATACCCTTGAATGGATGTAGGTTTTGGTGTTCAAAAAAACATTTGGCATGGAAAATGAAAGAATGATTTCAGTGTCATAATATGTATACATAATAGTTTATAGAATAGGATTAATGAGAGTGAAAGAAAAACTCTCATTAATAAGGAATTATTTGGATAGTAAAAGAATTATTATGAACTCGTGAAGACCATATTAATAAAAAATGAAAATTCTCATTACAAAGGAATAACATGAATGAAAGGAAAGAGGAATAGAATCAATTATTTGTAAAACACCTTCCAAAATAATCAGAAGGGATTCTTGGAACCTTAGAAACTACATGGAATGTCTTTAAAGAGAGAAAAATAGAGTGAAAATTCATGTTCAAAGGGTCTAGAGTAAGAAGAATGTGGGAATGGGTGGGTATTTATAGCAAAAGAGGGGGATTTTTTATTATTAATTTCTAAACACAAGATTTGAACATCTTGTTTATAAAAAATAAAAACCATTAGACTTCCCATAGTTTTTCTCCAGCTATTTTCCAAGTGGTAATGGGTTTTAATATTTTAATAGTCTATGAGATGAGATCTTTAAATTAAATATATTATTATTCATAAGGAATTGTTTTTAAAACCTTAAAAATACAATTTTGGTTTTATAAGATTTTTTAATTGTTTGGAAAATTAATCTTAATACATAAAAATATTTTATTTTATGATAAAACATTTATTTAGTCAAATAAGCTATTATAGTATTTATTATATGATTTTTAAGTCATTAAAATGTCTTAATACTCACCCTATATTAATACAATATTTTAATTTTTATACAAATATTCAACTATCTTATAAAATTATGAAAGATTAAAATCGTCTAATTTCAATATGATGATTTAAAAAAATGACCTAAATTTTATTAAAATAATTTTATAATTTGATAAATTTAGTAAAATTAATTTTTATTTAAAAAAACAAATTTTATTATACAATTGAATTTATAGCCCTTAGAAAAAATAATTAGAACTTTATAAAAATATATTATCATTTATGTCCCAATAAATAGTTTTCTATAACACAATTTTATGGAAATAGCTTTTAAAACATTAAATTTATTTTTAAAATGAATCATATAAAGACATATATATTTTTTCAAAAAATATAATTATTATTTCATTACATTAAATAATAAATTTATTATATTTAACAATTCTATTTCATTTTATTATTCTATAAGATCCTTGTTTTTTAATTTTATAAGAAACCCAAAATACTAGATTTCATTTAAAATGATTATAATTTTTATATTTAGACCCTTTGGATATTTTATTGCATATATCTAGGTTTTTCTTCAGAGTTTGTGTGGTGTTAGGGGTGTCATAAGACCCCAGATTAGATATATTAAAAATATAAAATATGTTAAACAACACACACATATATTTTTTAAAATAATGGGTTTTTGATTGATTAGATTCATATATAGGAATTCCGAGACTATTGTTGGTTTCAGAGTGCTGGTATTTTCGTTGGTATGATATAAGGTTATTTTTAATTAGACCAGTGGTTGATACATGATCGTCATTATATATTAAATGAAATAAATAAATTAAATAAATCTATTAATATATTTGTCTAAGTTAATGCCTTAACCTTTAAAATATATATTTAATCCATGCTATGGAAACATCAAAGGTTATCAGAATAACCTTGATGATTAGGAGATCCATCATTAGGAGGATCTTCAATGAACAAATGTGGAATGACCAAGGATCGAGGATTGAATTTATTATAACTCATCACCAACATCGACATAGATCCAAAAAAGTATTTTTAATATGTGATCTATCTAAGGACTTGTTATGGTGTTGTTATCAGTATATATTTTCCATGTAAATTGTGATTGTAATAATAAATCATCGATTTTCTTTGAATTCTTACTCTACCCCATTGATAGCATAGCCCTATCAATTTAATTGTATTTCTTCTAAACATGATTATATTAATTGCATCAAATTTCATTTATTTTATTTATTTTAAATAATTACGATTGATGGGTGGGTTCTCTATTACCAATGATGATTTGAATTTTTTTATTATGACCTTCTGCCTTATTTCTTTATGTTTTCATTAACAGTTTGCGGTAGATTGGTGATTCAATGGAAAATATGGTTTGAGCTATCACTGAACACTAGATTCATGTTATTTTATACACTTGATGATTTAATAAATGATTTTTAGAAGAGGTGATGATACAATATAGATTTTTGGATGTAGGATAGAGGATTAGACCGTCATATGTTGATATAATCATAACAGGATTCAGATGGGTTGATTTCAAATCTTATTTTTAGCGGTCAGAGGTCTGAAATTAGTGAACAGATGAATTTACTTTATGATAAAGTCTTTAGATGAATATTTAGGATATATTAAGGGGAAGTGATGGGATTTGGGAGATCTGGTGAAAGAGATATCTTGGTTTGAAATTCCAAAACATGCACCATTCATTATATAAGAACACAATCTGTGTAGTATTTTTTCTATCGAGGCCATGGTTTCTAGTTGAGTTTAATATCACATGGCCATGTGGTGGTCCCAAATATCATGTGACCCTAACTAGATAGTTGATCCATGTATAGTTAGTAAATTTCTAAGACCCTGAGTGGTCCCACACACCATCATACGTGTTATGTAGGCCATGTATGTGAATCTCTACACACTGAGTAGAAAAGTAAGAAAAAACAAGGAACAACATGGTATTAATCCATGTGTACACTAAGGTACACACCATGTACTTTTCTCATAAGGATTTAACTATCAAATATATTTATTTCGGACTCAAAATAATACCAATTATTAGTCTTTCTTAAGTATAAATATTTATGTATTGTGATGGTGATATTGATTTTTACATCAGAGATATGACATAAGGTGGTGTGATCTCTGGAGAAATAGTGCGGTAAGAAACCCCTAATGGTACATGTATGTCAATGCATGGGTCCCCCATTTCTTATACAGACAGGATTTAAAACCCATCAATACAAAACTCATGGAGTGGGTTCTCTATTTGTGGAGTGAACCCCTCTTTCCATTAAGTGAAGACAATTCATGGTTCCTCTACCCTCTTGGGGTTGTCACCCCATTGTCCATGTAATTCTATTAGTGAGGCATGGGTCCCCATACCTAGTGAGTTTTTATATTGAGGAACTTGAATTTTTACAACAATAAAACATGAAGTTGTAGGAAAAATCATCATCCTTAGCTAGGCATGAAGATCAAGAGATTACTCTCTCTCTTCATTTGATTTCTTATATGTTCATATCCAATTTGAGTTTCTTTTCCCCTCTTTTTCTCATGGGTTGAGATGAATTTTGTTCCTATTGTTTTAGTATTATTGTGTTTTAAGGAATAATATTGTGTATGTATATAATACCTACTAAATAGTATTTTATTTCACGTGACATGTCTTAAACAAATGATATGTAGTTAGATGGTGACTTTGGTAGGCTTGTTGTATCTAGAGATTAGCCATACTTAGTGTCAGTGATCACACGGTAGAGGTCGACATCAAAGATCATGGAGAGGAACTTCCTCCTCATCAATTTCTAGACTGGGAATCTATTTATTTATGGTTGGGTGTGCATTTTACCCCATTCACAAACTTTTTATCATTATATTTCTATACTCCAGCTGTTTTAGAGGTCATTACATGATTTTGTTTCCTCTTGGGTTAATATAGTCTTTTATCCTGTATGATTGTGACATACATATAAATGTGTGTGTGTATATGTTCATTAGGATAAGGCCTCACATTTTTGAGATATAGTTACTTGGTGCTAGTTTCCAACCATTGTCCTATTGGATGCGATCTTAGGGTGTCACCCTCGGTTTACTACTAGTCCATGTGGGCCCTAGTGGGTCGGGTTGCGACAACCTCCTTAGATAATTTTGTTGTAAAATATTATAATTAAACAATATATATGAGTAAATATTATTTATTCTCTAAAATAATTTACACATGGTTAAAAACTCTACCCAAGATATATAAACTTATATTACTGTAACACCCTAAGCTTCTACGGTTCTCTTCTTCCTAATAATTCAATAGCTTGGGCTAAACACAACACTGAGTTTGAGTGCACCATGACCTATCAAACAAGCCATTTAAAGAGTGGGTAAGAATTATATGAACCAAATTTTAAATTTTATATATATTCCATATAATTTTATCAATTATATTATGTGTTCTTATACATAATATAAGGACAAATTCAATTTTTTCAGATAAAAGAATTATTTTTCAAAAAATACATTTTTCCCGCATTTTAATGGTGAACCATTTTTAAATCCAAGATTTGACACTTTTATATATTAAATTTGGTAAAATTAAATTATTATTTATAATAAAGACATAAAAAAATTTTTTGGATAAATTTTTGGTACTTTTTTGATAACTTTCATATTTTTATAAATAGTAAAAAATACTAAATTTTAATTGAAAACAACTTTTTTAACCGAAATAATTTATATTGCTAAATTTTAAATTTGAGTGGTTTTAATATATAATTATATTATATTTTTTAGCATTTAATATAATATAGGTCATTGGGAGTAATTTCACATTTAAACTGTATATAAACACATGTTAATCTTTTGATAGTTTTTACTTCTTTAAAGCCCACTTTCTGGTTTAGACAACTAGAATTAATTTTAAATTAATTTATTCCAATTATGTGTATTAAATTTGGAAAAATGGATTCCATATTTGAATAATAAGGTCCAAATTGTGTAAATAGGTACCTTTTGGACATTATGAATAGTAACTTTAGTAATTATTTTTATTTACCATGGTTAAAGGGTAAATAAGAAAAATACGGGTAAAAAATATGATTATAAAAATATAAAAATATTTTAACACATGTCCTAATCCTATTGGATGAGAAATTTCGGACCATGAGAATCCTTTGGTCGATTTTGGGACCCCATGGAGCCACTTGGGTGTTATAATGACATGTTATAAGAATTAATTTAATGTAAAGTGAAATATAAGATAAACATGTATCTTTTACTAAAACCATTTTAATTAGACTTATATAAGTTTTATTTTCAGCTATAAATATTAAATATAAAGATAAAAATATTTACTACATCATGTTTTTTTATTTTTTATTTTTATACTTTAAATAATTAAATTTATTTATGACACAATAATGATGTAGTATTTTCCTTACTAATGAATGAATCAAATAAATGATATTATAAATATTAAAATAAATATAATTTAATAGTTTTTATGTCAACCAAAAATTTTATGTATTACATTGAAATATTTTTTATGAGTTAATTCCTTTGGTTTGAAGTAATCAAGTAGTTATGACTTTAACAAAAAATAATTTACTTATTAGTGTGAAAATTGACATAAATAAGTTTAAAAAAAAATAATATTTTATTAAATGATATAAAAATACTAAAATCTAAGATTCATAAAAATTAATTATATAATGTTAAAAATTTCATTAATTATCCACTTGATTCTATCTGGGAAATTTATAGTAAATAAATCAACCTTATATTAAAAAAATACAAGAAGACACGGTAACAGTTAAACTATTTAACTAAGGGTTAATCCCAAAATACGAGGTTAATTTCATGAACCAAACACGTCTAAAAATTAGTTTCTGTGATGATATAGACTTATAATCATCATATCATCTAACTAAATAAATTTGGAGCTATTAGAAACCAAAAATAATTTTATAATAAAATAATATTTCAAGTTTTTTCTAAAGTGCCCCTTACATCTCTTATAAAAGACAACCCTCCATTCTCTTTAGATCACACCTATAAAGACTTTTAGTTCATCCAAACCCTTCCAATTTCTCTATAAAACCTCCATCAATTAATCCTAGAGTCATAAAATTTGTAATAGAGTCATCCTAAGGATCCCTTTTGTTCAAATCAAAAGGAAAACCCAAAGAAGAGGTAATTGTTTTATCACCTCTTTCAAAGTCATTATCTTCTTCTACTTCTTCTTTCTTAGTTGATTACATACTAAAATATTAAATCTAGTACCTCACACATTATGAGATGTTTCTATAATTATGGTACAACCATATTCCTCATTTTACTCACCCTATGAAAAACAATATCACCATGCGTGCGTACGTACGACTTACTGTATCCACACCGTGGTGTAAATTGTTTTTCCATGTACACTTTATTTATGTGATTATAAATATGAAATAGATTGATTTAAATTATAAATATAAACTTATATTATTTACTTAAAATTCATATTCCATCCAATTTCATACAATTTAACCATTAAGGAAATGATATCACCGCTCGTGCGTATGTACGACGTAGCGTCTCCACGACGTGATGAAACCCATCTTCCATGTTCACCATATAAGAATGATTATAAGAAAAAATATTATTAATGAGTATAAAATATATGACATAATAATGTTACTGGGATTATATATATACACACACATATATTTCATTCACTTACTTCCATACGATAAGAAAACGGAAACAACATTCATGCGTACGTACACCTTACTATCTCCATGAACAGTGTATTCCATTTCTTATATCTATCTATTATATATATTTATATTATGAATATAAATGATATTTAAATAATATTATACATTATTAAAGTAATTAAATCCTGATCTATGTAATATGATCAATAATAACAAAACACGTATGTTAAGCAAAGCGATTATTACATGAAATGGTTCATTAATTTGGAAATGTTAATAAAAAGGTAATATAAAGTCATAAAATAATTATATATGATATCATAAATATTATTATTATTCTGATATATGTTAATAATATTCTTAAAAATATTATAGAGGATTTTCAGGAACGTACAGAGAGTATCGAACCTAAGGGAAGTGTTAATTCCTCAATCTCATTATTATCTAAGATTGTTTATGTGTAAGTATTTATTGGGAAAAATTTATCATCCATGTCCGGGTTTCATGGTTTTTTTTTCAAAATGAATATTTTATGGTTTTATGGAAGGGACTCTTTAACAGGTTCTTCATTTCAAATGTTTTAAAGTTTTATTTTTCTAAATATTTTTAATTAATGTACATGTTTTCAAAATGATTTTAATGATTTATTTATATGGGAATGATTGTATTAAATTTTTAATTTTTGTAAAAAGTTTCAAAGTAGTGTGGGACACTTTCATTCATAAATATCTTTTTAATGAAGACCTTTATAAATTGGGCATCTTTTAAACGATTTCAAGATAAAAAGGGACATTTCTCTCAAAGGGTTTTTTCTGATTATTTTAATCTAAGTCAACCAAATTATTATAAATTATTCTTTATTTAGGTTGATTTATTATAAATTCGTCCATATTTTATTGAATGAGTTATGTTAGGATCGACTATAGATGTGGTATTTTTATACCATTCACGGTTTATGGTTAAACTATAAACACTTCATATGCTATTTTTTAAAATAATGTTTATGTTATGTTTCAACCTTTTCATATGGGGAATGAATTGGACTTAGTAAGTGATGGGTGGGGCCTGCTATAGCCTCTTGATGCATCGGTAGGTCTCATGAGACAAACTAGTGTCCTGGAACAAGGCCTCAGCAGAACATTTGTGAATGCTCTTGGAACAAGGCCTTGACGTAGTGGTCATGATGTTCGACATTATACATTCACTCATTACGAGATTAGTTATTACATGTAATTATTTGACTATAAAATATCCATGAACATGTTTATATGGTAATGTTTTATTTATTTTTCCCATATTATTTTTGAGTTTATATTTAAAAAGGCTGCTATTTTTTTTATATATCTTTTCTTAAATGTTTATAGCATCCGCTAATTTTTTTTACCTTTACTGAGCATATGAGCTCACTCCTTTATTAGATTTTATTTTCCCAGGATTCTAAGATGTGTATTATGATTTTTATTCAGGGTTAAACTAGGGTAATAATGGAGTTCTCAAAGGATTATTTATGTTATGTTTTATGATATAAAGTTTAATGTAATGTTCATATATGTTATCTATTTTTTAAGACTACTAAATTGGTCGGTCCTTTGGGAGTTGATTCCATGTAATCATGCCAATGTATTAAAATAATGCAACAGCTTTGGACTTCTGGGGTTGGGGAATTACAGTGGGTATCAGAGAAATTTTATAAATAACCTTGGAAATAGATTTAGAAAACTTAGATTAGGGATCAGAACCCTAAGATAGAATTTTAGGATAAGTAAAAAGAGAATCCAAGAATTTTAAAATAGAGATTATGTGGGTATTCCTAGAAAATACATCCCTGTATAGATACTACAAGAGTATATGGTTCTATCACAGTTGTAACCTGGTACATGACAACATGCCTTACTATCCACCTAGTTTGATACTCCTAGGGGATATGATATGGATAATTCATATTTTATTTACAAACCATTATGAAGTTTTTATGAGTAAATATGTCCTCAAAGGATCTATATTTACGATTACAAATTAGATATAACTTTTCTTTCAATTTATGACTACTATTTTTCTTTTTTAGAATTATGAATTATGATTCATAACCAAATATATTGTATGCCATTGTTTTAAAAATGGTTCCTAGTGGAAGAAATTTAAATCATATCAACAGACATAATCCGTGTAGGCATTTCCCTCCTATACAATATAACGATAGTGGAGATAGTGACACAACTGGTACTGAATATCATATAACCATACTGGGACAATTTTCCCAAGTTTTGAATAATAACCTTACCTTTATGGAGAATTATGATCCACAATGTCGAGGATCAATGTTAAACCGCTTCATGAGAAAACAACCTCTAGCATTAAATGGGACTACAAATACTTTTTGTAGCTCAACAATGGATAAGTTCCATAGTGAAAATATTTCTTTCATTGGGGAGTAATGAAAAGGGGAAAAGTTGTTATGGTAGCCTATCGTCTTTTAGGAGATGCATATCAATGGTGGTCATTGGTTCAAAACACAAAATAGGATGAAGAAGTAGGAAATATGGAATGGACATAGTTTAATGATCTTTCCTTTGAGAAATAAATTCCTCATGAATAATGACCTGATGTGGAAAAGAAATTTTTTGAGTCCAAGACAAAAAAGAGTATCAGAATGTTCCAAAGTATGAGTCTAACTTCATGAGGTTAGAAAGGCATGCGACAAACTATATACATAACCCAAGAAGTAAGATTGATCAATTATTTGATGGGTTAAAAACATTCCACCGATGGAAATTGGCCTCAAAATAGTTCTCATTATATGAATATATAGTCTTGTGTACTACCAATACAGAAAATTAATTCTCTAAGTCTTATGACATTAAATAAAATCAAGATAAGAATAGAACGGTGGAGGAAGAGATAGATAAAAGTAAAAAGAGAAAGATGGATTTTCCCTTATGTGATAATTGTGGTAAGAAGCTATCTAGTTTTTACCTAAAAGGAATGAGAGTAGTTAAAAATGTGGTGAAAAATCCCCCAAGATCATGATTTCAAGGGGAAGAATGAGGTTATCAATGTTCTATGCTACAATTTTAAATAAATAGGACCTTATGAAAATTATTGTCCAAAGCGTCAAGGAAATATAGCCCAAAAAAAAGAAAATGGATCAATATCAAGCTTATGATTTTACTACAGTCGAAGTGGAATAATTAATGTATTTGGGTTTTTGGATTAAATTTTTTTATTCTTGTTATATGAGGAATGTGATATATAAAAGTATTGTACTAAAATACTTTTTTTCACTATGTTTTGAATATGGGGAAGGTAATCATATATTCAGTATGAGAAACATTACGTTGTTTGATGAATCAGATGTTACAATTGATTTTGGAAATATAGAGTCTTTTTAGAGAGAGTTTGGACAAAAATATTTTGTATAACTCTAAATTTTGGAATGGATTAAGTTGGACTATTGATAGTATTGTTTAAGGTTAAAAAATTTCTGAAGATTATTATTGGAATGTTATAATACTATAGTTTTAGAAAAAGGACAACCAGTAGGTTGGGAAATAACCCATCGCATCAGAAAAAGTTACATGAATCAAACCCCCAACCGAAGTAAGACAAGGCTTTATCACCTACCACTGGCCTAGAGAAAGTCCATGGTTATTATAACATAGTTTTATTTATTTAAATGGTATATGTTTATATTTGGAACCTTATACGATTAAGATAAATAATTTTTTTGAGTTTTTTATTTTAATGAGAAAGATAAGTTTTTGGTAAGAATTAGTGAAAGGATAAACCTCTATATATCAATTAAGTATTCACTTATTCTATGATGAAAATAAATTCTATTACACTAGGGAAAGGATCTTAAAACCAAAAATAAATTCCTAGTAATTTCGTTTGCGATGAACCAAATGGTCCCTTAGATCATCGTAGAATTATAGCTTTATGATTGTTAACTTTCTCCTAATAATGTTCTCTGTCACCCTCTATCAGAACTTGATTGTTACATTTTCATTCATGTCCATGTTTTACTACATAAAACCCAAGTATTTTTTATTTACTATAACCTTCATACATCCAATTCATTATTTTAAAATAGCGGTCTCATTAATCTATTTTTCCAATGATGGATTACAATAAAGTGATTTTGAATAATCAAAACGTAGTTACCAAACCCAAATTCAAAGATTAAGAGGATACAATTTATTGAAGGTGGGGATAATGTAACTCCCCAAGATTCCATAGTATGTCTCTTCCTAATAATTCAATAGCTTGCGCTACACGCAACACTGAGTTCGAGTGCACCATGACCTATCAAACTATCCATTTAAAGAATGATTATGAGTATTATTAACCAAATTTTAAATTTTATATATATCTCATATAATTTTAACATTCATATTTTGTATTTATTATACATAATATAATGACAAAATCAAAATTTTAAAATAAATGTAGTATTTTTCAAAAAAATACAATTTTTCACATTTTAATGGGGAACCATTTTTAAATCCCATATTTTGAACTTTTATACATTAAATTTTATGAAATGAAATTATTATTAAGAACTATGAAATAAATATTTAGTTTGGATAAAATTTTAGTAGTTTTCTGGCAACTTTCATATTTTGATGAATAATAAAAAATACTAAATTATAATTGAAAATAACTTTTTTAATAAACATAATTTATAGTGTTAAATTATAAATTGGAGTGGTTTTAAAGTATAATTTAATTATATTTTTATCAGTTAATATAACTTAGTTAATTAGATGTAATTTCACATTTATATTGTACATAAACACATGTCTATCTTTTGATAGTTTTTTATTTCTTAAGAACCCTCTTTCGGGTTTTGATAACAGAAATTAATTTTAAATCAATTTCTGCCAATTAGGTGTTTTAAATTTTAAAAAATGGATTCCATATTTGGAATCATATGGTCCAAATTGTCTAAATATGCACCTTTTTATAGACATTATGAATAGTAACTTTAATATTTTTTTTATTTATAATGATTAAATGGTAAATCAGGAAAATAAGGGTAAAAAAATAATATTATAATATTATAAAACTACCATAACACATGTCCAAAAACTATTTTATGAGATATGTCCAAACATGGTCATACTTGGACTGATTTTGGAACCCCATGGAGCCACTTGGGTGTGACAATGACATGTTATAAGAATTATTTTAAAGTAAAGAGAAATATAACATAAACATGTATATTTTTCTAAAAAAAAATTAATTAGAGTTATTTAAATGATTTTTAAAATATTAATATTCATTAGAAATCTAAAAATATTTCCTACATAATCGTATTTTATTTTTAATTTTTATAAATTATATAATTAAATTTATTTATGACACAATAATGATTGAATATTTTCCTTATTAATGAAAGAATCAAATAAACTATATTATAAAAATTAAAATAAATTTAATTTAAATTTTTGATCAGATACAAGAATTTTATGTATGAAATTGAAATACATGGGATGATTTAATGCTTTTTTTCTAATTAATCAAGTTTTTTTGACTTTAGAAAAAACTAATTACTAAATAGTGTCAAAATTGACATAAATAAAATTAAAAAAATACTGTTTTATTAAATGATATAAAAATCCTAAAAATATAATATTTTTCCAACTAACTTAGATAATTTTAAAATTTTCATTAATCATATAAATGAGGTTATCTTGGAATTTTTTATTAGATAAATTAACCATATAGTATAAAAATACAAGAAGACACAATAATAGTTAAACTGTTTAACTAAGGGTCAATACAAAAAGATAAGGTTAATTTCATGAACTAAACATGTCTAAAAATTATTGGCTGAGATTATTTATACCTATAATCATCTTATAATATAAATAAATCAATTTTGATCTATTAGAAACGGAAATATTTTTTATAATAAATAAATATTTCAAGCTTTTCCTAAAGTGCCCCTCACCACTCTTATGAAAGGGAACCAACCTTTTTATTTTACTCACAACTATTAATATTTTTTGTTTGAGAAAACCCTACCCATTTCTCCTCCCAACCACCCTAAATTGATCCTATAGGCCCAACCTTGGGCATTGAGAAATCTCAAGGATCCATTTTGTTCAAATCAAAAGAAAACACCTGAAGAAGAGGTAATTGTTTTATCACCTCTTTCAGAGTTCTTTTCTTCTTATACATACTATTTATCTATAGTTTCCATACTAAAATAATAAATCCAGTAACTTAGAAATTATTATATGTTATTATAAAAAATGGTACAACCATATTAATCATTTTACCCATCCTACAAAAAACAATATCACCATGTGTGCGTACGTACGACTTACCGTCTCCACACCGTAGTGTAACTTTTTTTTCATATAAACTTAATTTATATGGGTATAATGATGAATATAATGGATTTAAATAATAAATATTACATGATATTGTTTCTTTAAAATTCATATTCCATCCAATTCCATACCATTTAACCATTAAGTAAATGATATCGTCACTCGTTCGTATATACGACTTACCATCTCCATAATGCGATGAGACTCATCTTCCATGTTCACCATCCAAGAATGATTATTAAGAATAAATATTATTAATAGGTATGAAATATATGAAATAATAATTCTACTATAATGATATATATATACATATATTTCATTCACTTACTTCCATACGATAAGAAAATAGAAACAATGTTCATGCGTACGTACGACCTACAAACGATGTCTTACATTTCATATATCTATCTATTATATATATTTATATTAGGAATATATATGATATATAAATAATATTATACGTTCTGTATGTAATTAAATCATTATCTAAGTAATATGATCAAGAATAACAAGTCAAAACATGTACGATAAACAAAGCGATTATTACCCGAAATGTTGAATTAACATGGAATTGTTAATAAACAAGTTATATAAAGTCATAAAAGAGTAAATATGATATCATAAATTTTATTATTATTCTGGTCTAAGTCAAAAATATGGTTAAAAACATTATACGAGAGTTTCAGACACATACGGACTGTATCGAACCTTAGTTAAGGGTTAATTACTCAATCCCATTATTATCAGAGATTGTTTATATGTAACTATTTTCTAGGAAATATTTTTCATCCATGTATATGTTTCATGAAAATGTTTTAAAAATAAATATTTTATGGTTTTATGGAAGGTAATCATTAACAAGATCATCATTTTAAATCTTTTAAATATTTGTTTCCCTAAATATTTTCAATTAATTTCCATTTTTTCGAAACGATTTTAAGGATTTATTTATATAGACATTATTATTTAAAAAATTCTAATTCCTTTCAAAAGTATCAAATTGTTATGGGATAATTTGATTCATAAATCTATTTTAAATGACTACATTAATAAATTGTGCGATTTTTAAATGATTTCAAGAAAAAAGGATATTTCTCTCAAAGAGTTTTACTAATTATTTTCATCTAAGTCAACATCATCTATAACATATTATTCTTGATTGAGGTTGATTTTTTATAAATCATCATTATTTTATTGAATATGTTATGGTATTTTTTAGTGTGGATGTTATATTTTTATACCATTCATGGTTTATGGTTAAATTATTAATATTTCATATGCTAGTTTTAATACAAATGTTTATGTTATGTTTCAGAATTTTCATACAAGGAATGCATTGGACTTCGTAAGTGGTGAACGAGGCCCACTATAGCCCCTCGATGAATCGATAGGTCTCATGAGAAAAACTAGTTTCTTGGAATAAGGCCTTGATAGAAAATTTGTGAATGGTCTTGGCACAAGGCCTTGATGTAGTGGTTAAGATGTCCGACATTATGCATTCCCTCGTTATGAGATTAGTTATTATATGTGATTATTAAAATAGTAGAATATACATTTGCATTTTTATATGGTAATGTTTGATTTATTTGTTCCATATTATGTTCATGTTTATGTTTAAAAATGTGGTTGTTTTTATTTTACATCTTTCCTTAAAAGTTTATAGCTTATGCTGAATTATTTACCCTTACTGACCATCATATCTCACCCCTTTCTTATGTTTTATTTTCTCAGGATTCCATGAACTGTGTTATTATTGATATTCAGGTTTAATCTAAGGGAATAATGGAGTTCTCAAAGGATTATTTATGATTTTTTTATGTTAGAAAGTGTAATGTAACATTCATGTATGTAATCTATTTCTGAAAACTACTAAACTGATTGGTCCTTCGAAACTTGATTCCTTGTAATCATGAAAATGTATTAAAATAATGCACCGACTTCGAGATTCTGGGGTCAGGATGATACAATTACATTATCAAAAACCAAATGGTCAAGATGTATTATGGTGGTACTCTCATGGGTTGGATAAGTTAACATCAATGTATTGGATATCTCAACAAATATGAACTTCTCTGATAGCTAATTCCCCTCAAGCACCACCTATTGAATCTCTACTTTGGATTGGTCAAGGTTAAACCTCAGTGACACTACCTTCCCACAAAGATATGATAAAGGGTAGTCATAAATCATGATCATATTGTTTAAGACTGTCATTTAAACCTTATACATCAACTATCGATCTATATTACCCTAATTATACAATTAACCCATTGGTTACTTTATAATGGAAACATTGCGTACAGTCATATTGACCAATGGTGTAGAGACCCAATCTTGATATATATGGACATTACATTAATTTTTTGGAATACTTAATACATGAAACAAAAATATTCCCAAAGACTGTATTAGTTTAGTGTCTTTGGAAACTTGGAACATAATCTTATAACTTGGTGAAAGATCTTCAACATATCACATAAAGATATTCCCATATTTTTCCTACCTAAACCCTTTCTTTATGTCCTGGGGAAAATAAAACATAAAATGGGTGAGCTAAAATGCTCAGTAAAGGTAAACATGAATAACATCAAACAAAACATAAACATAAGTATGTGAATACATGATCATAAATTTTTAACATCAAAATCATGAGTCATGGAATAAATCTTGGCAGTACGTAAGGCACAAATCAGGAAAGAACATTAACCATGAAAAAATAACATTGGCATAAAACATGGAATTGTGGAAAATAAATAAGCACATTATATGATTTCCATAGTAGCCAAGGCATTGCTTCCATGACCATCCTAGTGGAAAAAGCCCATTACTGAACCATGTTTACTTTCTGTTCTAGCCATGTATTACTGAACCAGATTTACTTTCCATTCCAGCCATGTCTATCACATGGGATAAAATTTTTTACCCAATGCATTGGAGGGAGATATAGGTCCTACCCATCTCATAATGAAATCATTCTTACATGTGCCACAAAAACATAAACCATCCACCATAGCATAACCCAAGGTACAAAAAATGGGCTTCTTAAACATCCTTACATGATAACATAATCCATATAAAATAAATGTATTTCATCAAAAACAATTGCATCATAAACACAATAAAATGAATTTAATAATAGGGGTAGAAACATAACCCTATTTAAGAGCGTCATCATAAATAGAAAATAATTTTGATAAAACACTTGAACTAAATTCTTGATGAAAATATCCTTTATTCTTCAAAAATATTTCCTTTTCCCAAAATACTGTGAAATTTTAAAAGAAAATAATTTAGTTGAAAATAAACCTGAAATAGCATTGAGGAAGTTGCAGGTAAATAAGGCGTCCTAAAACCATAAATATCTATTTATGTCATGTAAGTTAAAAAATCATTCTCTTCATTCTTTTTCCGGAAATTTTAAAAAGTAGATTACCTGGTAAACAAAAGATAGATTCCTTACATATAGTGTAGTAAAAGAAAAAAATGGGTAAAATTGAATTTAAACACACATAGTAGAATAGTAAAAATTTTAGGAAAACATTTTTAGAAAACATGGACATTGATGATAAATATATCCCCAGTAAATACATACGTATAAACAATCTCAGATAAAAATGAGATAGAAAAATTAACCCTTACCTTAGGTTTGATATGCTTAATATGTGTCTGAAACTTTTGTATAATGATTTAAATAATGTACTTAATTTATTAAAGAATCATGGTCATAAAATATGGCCATATTATACTTTTTTATTTGTAACAATTCATTGTTACTCGTTATTCGGGTTTTAATTACTTTATGATCGTATGGATGTTTTATCGAATAAGTTACCGTTCTACTTATTAGCTCATATTTTTGTCATTATAAAATGATATTACAATAATAAATACCATATTATTCATTCTATACATTTATATAATTATGGTTGAGTGGTTATCAGGTTGAACTAATCACATCACATCATGGAGACGGTTGACCGTACGTACGCATGAGCGATGATATCATTCCCATGAATGGTATTGATTTTCATGGTGCACACTATTTCAGAATAATAATCATTTTTTAATAATCATATATCATTATTACATACATTTTTATACCATCCAAGTATGGTGGTGATTAAAAATAGATTACACCATGACGTTGAGACGGTAAGCCGTACGTACGCACACGTGGTGATTTTGTTTTTTATAGGATGGATAGAAGGTGAAATATGGTTATTTAATATTTATAATAACATATCAGTATATTATTGATACTGATTTTATTAATTTATAATTAAAAAACTAATTAATAGGAAGTCGAATAAGAAAGAGGTTTGAAATAATCGGTAGAAGAGATTACCACTTCCTTGACATACTTCCTCTAAATATATTCTTAGAGCAGTAGAGTTGTTCTTTGAAGATAACTAGATCCTCTAGAATGAAAATAATAAAGCTAAGAAGAAAAAAGGACAGGGTATGTCCGGGCATCAAGGATCAAAATGAAGTAAAGTGGTGATGGTGGATGTACCATTTTATAATTGAGGTGAGGGCCACTTTTGAAAACCTAAAAAATATTAATTTATAATAAAATCAAACACCACTCAAAAACCAAAAAAATTTATAAATTTTTAATATTAGATGAGAGAGGGTTTTAATCTCACCAACAAAAAAACTTTATACAAGTTTCTCTCTCTATTAAAACCTCATATTCTCATTTTAACACTACGTTATTCTATTTCATTTTAACTATGGTAACAAATATTTCAATATTAAAAGTGTAAAATATTTACTTATATTGTTTAAATTTGATCATAAATAAATAATTTAGATAATTTTTGACCATATCGTAATTATTATATATTTTTAAAAATGTTTTTTTATTTATAAATACTATAATAAAACACTATGTTAATAAACAATAAATAGTGTCAATTTTGACACTTTTTAATTTATTGATTTTTAAAAATATAAATATAACAAGTTAACTTTGAAAAAAATATTTTATTATATTCCTACAAGGTCATGGTTATATATAAAATTCATTATACATATTAATTATTCCTAAATATATTTATTTTAATATTTATAATAACATTTTTTTGATATCTCCATTAATAAAATAACTACTACAACGATTTTATATAGTTATTTAAAATACATATTTTTAATGTCAAAATTAAAAATAAAATACCATAAGGAAGATAAATTTATTTTTTTTCATTATAATATATATAGTCAAATTTATCTACCATAAAATCAATCATAAAAATGTTATTCTAATTAAAGTATGAATCTAAAAACTTTAACATTACTTTAAAGAATATAATATGAAGGTCATAATTTATTCAATAAGGATTTAAATAGTCACTATCTTGACCATCAGATGATTAAATTCAAGATATAATAGACTAATAAGATTTGGTCATGCTTTTGGACATTTTCATTATTATTATGATTTTAATAAAAATTGTTTCATTGATTTTTCATCAATTAATTAATTTTTACATCATCAAAGAATACGACTTTAAGGTAATTATTTATTTCTTAAAAATTAAAAACAAATTACCATGATGTTAGTAATTCTCTTATATTTCCATGGAATATTTATCTTTGATGATATCGCATGGTTATCCCTATATTAATATTACTATATTTATAAGAAATGTGAGTTTGACATTTTGTAACTTTCATTAGTTTTATTAATATCTATGTCATTTTCATTATCAAGGGGACATTAAATGACCATGTTTCGAACCAAATATGTTAAGGGTAGAATTATATTCATATAATTTGATTTTGGAAGGTTTTAGAATAATTTTATTATCCTTATCATATTATTAGTTACCCTAATTTACATGATTTACCTTTAATTATGGTAAATAAAAATTACCATTGTTACTATTCATAATATCAAAAAATAAAAGAAACCTATTAACATAATTTGGACCCATTTACTACAAATATTTAATCCATTTTCTATTATTATAATCAAATAATTGGAATAAATTATTTTCTATTTAATTCTCAGTGTTAAAACCAAAATGTGGGTTTTGAAGAAGTAAAAACTTATCAGAAGATTTTCATGTGTTTATAACCAATTTAAATGTGAAATTAATTCAAATGAACAAAATGAGATTAACTATTAAAAATAATAATCCAATTACACTTTAAAACTAATTAAAAATATAATCTAACTAGATAAATAAATTAGATAAAAATGAAGTTTTGAATTAAAATGCAATATTTTTCACTATTCATTAAAATTTTAATTTTATCAGAAAATAACAAAAACTCAGAAAAGTAAAAAAATCCCTCTTATAAAGATAATTTTTATTTTGTCAAATCGAACTTATAAAATTTTCAAAACTATATTTTAAATGGGTTCACCATCAAAAGGCCGTAAAACTGCATTTTTTGAAACATACTTTTTTATCTGAAATAATTAAATATGTTCTTGTATCATGTTCTAGAAAATACATAAGATAAATTCTAATGTTATATAATATTTAAAATATCATTAATAGTATTCATAATTTCTAGTTTATATCTCATTATATAATAAAATTATAATAATATATCACTATTTAGTGAAACTCAGTATTGTGTACAACGCAAGCTATCGAGGAAGGTTACTCTTGCATGTGGTGAAATATTTATTTGGTGTTTGATATAAAATAAATAAAAATTCATTTATACATTGAAAAAATTCTATACTCAGTGTTGAGTGAAATGAATTATATGAAAATAAATTGAAATTGTGTGTAACATAAGCCTAGAATAGTGTTTTTTATACTGCAGGCTAACACAATGTTTTTATAAAACAAGATAATCTTGGTGTAGTGTACAACACAATACATCAAAGAAAAAAAAAATTATCTCATAAATTCTTGGGGTGTAACATTCTACCCCCCTTAAAATGAATTTCACCCTTGAAAATTCCTCGGGGGTTATAAATGGTTTAGCACTTAAAAGTTTCTTTAATGGAAACCCACATAGTTAAAAGGGATAATAAAAATTCATTTTAAAAAGGAAAGTTAGAAACATAGAAGTTACCAAAATTATCGCATCACTCAGTTTCCACATAGGATAATATAGGTGGTGAGTGAAATCATGGATATGGAAGAGAAATCTCACCATCATCTTCTGATGGATAGTGATAGAGAATAAATTTTGGAGAAAGTTAACTACCAGAAACAAATAATCCTATGGTGATTTAAGGAACCATAGGATTCATCGGATAAGAAGGTACTAAAATAACATTTTTGGTTTTGGATATCCTTTCCCTAAAGTTTAATATTTTTTAATGAGTATAAATTCTTACTTTATTTTTGGTAAAATCTCACCGTTGTTCGTGCTTTGAAATATTTTCGCTTCATCTCTTATTTAAGAAATAATGTTGAGTTTTTCATTTATGAAGTGTTATCAGATAATGAGATCGAATGATAGGCCATTCTATCTATCTCAAAACAAGGTTAACACATAAAATCAAATATGCATAAGTCAAAAAATAGTGAGATAATACATTAATCAAAAAAACATCAACCAGAATATTTCTTATACTTTCCATAAATGGATAAAATTACAATTTTTCCAAAAACTGAAAATATAAAACTTTAGAAATGGTTGAACTAAATTGACAAAACATTTATCTCCCACATCTCATAAGAAATTTCTTGGTTTTCACACTCCAAACATGTGAATACCATAATCATGTATTATCTTGATTCATGGTAACAACCTGAATTATCAGATATCCTTATTAAAAACATGCATGTTTACTTATTCCAAAACTTATTGGATATATTCATTAAGTACCAAGAAGTTGTATAATACATCCCTGATAGCATAACCCTCTTGTCGATAACGCCATAATTAGTTCCCAAGAAACTATCATCAACCAATTTACTTATTCAAATCCAACATATTTTTATCAATACATACTCATATGAACATAAGGGACATATTAAGGGTTATATTACCTTTAATCATGTGTTATACAAACATATCACCATGCCCTTAAATTACTTTTTCATCTCCATAAAACTATTCAACATTTCCTTTACAATCATTAATTAAATACTTATACTAAAAAAATTATATATTTCATGATTCATAAGACATAATCATTGAAATTTGAAACATATACAACACAATAATCCAACTTTATTCTTAAACCATTACTCAAGAACCATCATCTTCTTCTTTCCTAAAAAATGAATTAGGTCTTATGGTTTCTCAAACTCATGCTTCTTAGGTTTAATATAAATAGTACTTCAAGAACATCCCATACCTTTCACATGCCTTTTAAAATCTCTTTATCTTTGATATTATAAATAATAATCATACCATATTCATGATTATATTTATGATATTTCCACATAATAAATCCATCTTCAATATTCCCCTAATTACAACATCGGAAACTATGTTATATGTAGGTTTGGTTATTGACTGAGACCAGAAAGCAAAGTGTTATAAATACATATCAGAGTTTAAAAACAGATAAGTAAGGTAAATAACTAATAATATTTCAATATATTATATCATAGGTTTAATCCTAGGTTAGTCATGATTATCACAAAAAACCTACGTTTGTAACATATTCTTTACACATCCTTATGACATCCATAGAAAAATCCTTAAAAATATCTCTAGAGATCTTACTAATGATTTTTCATCCTAGTTTCCAAAGGTTGACTAAACCTTCACTCTGATCAAAATATAGAGACATAAGAATGACATACACGGAAATTACATTACTTTTGTGAAATACATAATACATGATACAGAAAGACACCCAAATACTATATTAGTTTAAGGTCTTTGGAAACGTAGAACATAATCTTAAAACATGGTGAAATATAATCAATATCTTCCAAAAATATATTACCCTTTGGTTTTCCTAAAAAACAATTTTCTTTATATCATTGGGAAAATAAAACATAAAATGGGTGAGCTCAAATGCTGAATAAGGGTAAACATGATGAACATCAAACAAAACATAAACATAAGAATGTGAATACATGAACGTAAATTTTGAATATCAAAACTGTGAGTCATGGAATAAATCTTGGTAGTACGTAAGGCATAGATAATAAAGGAACATTAACCACGATAAAATAGAATTGGTATAAAACATGTTATTTGTGGATAATAAATAATCACATAATATGATTTCCATAGTAACTAAGGCATTGCTTCCATGACCATCATAGTGGACAAAGTCCATTATTGAACCCGGTTTACTTGCCGTTCCATCCATGTATTACTGAACCAGATTTACTTGACATTTGAGTCATGTCTATCTCATGATATATCAATCTTTACCCAATAAATTGGAGGGAGATATAGGTCCCACCCATCTCATAATGAAATCATTCTTACTTGTTTCACAGAAACATAAACCATTCACCATAACATAACCCAAGGAAAAAAATGGGTTTCTTAAACATATTTCTATCTTAACATAATATATATATATAAAATAAATGGATTTAATAAAAATAATTCCATCATAAACATAGTAAAATAAATGTAATAATATGGATATAAAAATAATCCTATTTAATAGCATCATCTTAGATGGAAAATAATTTTGATAAAACAGTTAAACTCAATTCTTGAGAAACATATCCTTTCTTCATCAAAAAAATCTCTTTTCCCAATATGTAGTGAAATTTTAAAAGAAAATAATTTAGTAAAAATAAACTTGAAATATTTTAGTGTAATCATTTTGAAAATAAGGTGCCATGAATCCGTAAAATTCTATTCGTGCCATATAAGTTAAAAAACATTATACTCATACTTTTTCTGGAAAAATCAAAAAGTATCTCGTATAGGAAAAAAAGAATTATTACTTCAATACCATGTAGTAAATATAAAAAATAGTTAAAAATGAATTTAAACATAAATTAAAGAATATTATTAATTTTATGAAAACATTTCTAGAAAACAAGGACATTTATGATAAATATATCCCCAATAAATACTTACATCGAAACAATATCAGATATAAATGAGATTGGAAAATTATCCCTTGACTTTGGTATGATATGATTCTTATGTGTCCAAACCCCGTTTATAATTATTTAAATATTGTTATTAACTTATTCCATAATCATGGTCATCAAATATGGTTATATTCTCCTTTATTTGTTTGAAACAATTCATTGTTACTCGCTATTTGGGTTTTAATTGCTTTATGATCGTACATATGTTTTTTCAAATAAGTTATGGATATACTTATTAGGTTATATTTTTATCATTATAAAATGATATTAAAATATTAAATACCATATTTATTCATTCTTTACATTTACATAATTATGCTTGAGTGGTTATCATGTAGAACGAATCACATCGCATCGTGGAGATGGTAGACTGTATGTACACACGAGCGACGATATCATTCCTATAAAGGGTATTGATTTTCCAAGTGTAGTATATTTAAGAATAAATATCACTTTAAATTAATCATAAATAGTTATTAAATCCATTTTTATACCCATCCAAGTATGTTTGTGGTGAAAAACAAATTACACCACAGGGTGGAGACGGTACGCCGTACATACACAGGCACAATGATTTCATTTTTCAGAGGATAGACAGAAAGAAAAATATGGTTGTTCCATATTTATAATAACATATAATTATATGAGTTATACTGATGTTATTACTTTATAATGAAAAAACTAATGAATATAATGTAGAAGAAGAACAAATTTTGAAAGAATCGGTAGAAGAGATTACCTCTTCCATGACATGCTTCCTATAAATCTCTTTTTAGAGTACTGGAGTTTTCCTTTGAAGATAACCAAAACATCTAGAATGAAAATATAGAAGTTTAAAAGAAAAAATAATAGGATATTTCCTAACATTAAGGCTAAAAATGAAGTGAAGTGGTGAGGGTGGATGTGCCCTTTTATAATTGAGGTGAGAGGCACTTTTGGAAACCTCAAAAATATTAATTTATAATAAAATTAAACCCCACTAAAGAACCTCCAAAATGTACCAATTATTAAGATGAGATGAGATATGGTTTTATGTTAATCAAAAAATAAATTTTAGACAAGTTTCTATGTCTATTAAAACCTTACCTTTTCAATTAAAAACTTAGTTATTCTATTTCATTTTAACTAGGGTAACAAATATTTTAATATTAAAAGCATATAATATTATCTTTTTTGATGTCAGTTGGATAATAAATAAATAATTTAGATCATTTTTACCATATAATTGTTATTTTATATTTTTTAAAAAAAGTTTATTATTTTTAAAAAGTTTAATAAAACACTATTTTGATAAATAATCAACAGTGTCAATTTTGACACTATTTGATTTATTGATTTTAAAAAATATAAATATAACAAGTTAACTTCAAAAAAATATTTTATTTTATTCCTATGAGGTCAAGGTTATCTATAAAATTCATTGTATATATTAACTATATCGAAAAATATATATTTTAATATTGTTAATAACATTTATTTGATATCTCCATTAATAAAATAATTACTACAATGATTTTGTGTAATTATTTAATATACTTATTTAGGGAGTAAAAAATAAAAATAAAAAATTACAATGAATATAAATTAAATATCATTCATGAAAATATATTTCAATGAATTTATTTTCTATAAAATAAGTCATTAAAAATGTTATACTTATTAAATTATGAATGTGACAACTTTAACATTACTTTAAATAAAATAATATAATGGTCATAATATATTCTATAAGGATCCAGATGGTCACTAGCATGACCTATGGTAGATTATGGTATAAATATACTAAACAAATAATATTTTTTCATGTGTTTGGAAATTTTTATGGTTATTAGGATTTTAATAAAAATCGTTTCATTGATTTCTCATCGATTAAATAATTTTTACATCATCAAAGAATACGACTTTAAGGTAATTATTTAATTCCTAAAAATGGAAAATAAATTACCATGATGTAGGTAATTATTTTATATTTCCATGGAATATTTATTTTCGATGATATCACATGGTTCCCCTTATATTAAAATTATTATACTTATAATAAATGCGAGTTTAACATTTTGTCATTTTCATTAGTTTTATTAATATCTATGTCATTTTTCATTATCAAGTTGACATTAAATGACTATGATTCGAACCAAATATGTTAAGGGTAGAATTTTATTCATTTAATGGGATTTGTTTCTAGTTTTACGAAAATTTTATTGTCTTTATAATATTATTAGTTACCGTAATTTACTCGATTTACCTATAACTATGGTAAATAAAAATTACCGTATTTACTATTCATAATATCCAAAAATAGAAGTAACCTATTAACATAATTTTAACCCAATGATTCTAAATATAGAATAAATTTTTCATAATTTAAAACACAGAATTGGTAGATATTAATTTAAATTTAATTCCCGTTGTCAAAACCAAAAAGTGAATTTTAAAGAAGTTAAAACTTATCAAAAGACTGTCATGTGCTTATATCCAATTTAAAAGTAAAAATACTTCCATTGAACAAAATGGGATTAAATGATAAAAAATAATCCAATTAAAATTTGAAACGAATTAAAAACATAAACTAACATGATAAATAAATTAGATTAAAAGGTAATTTTGAATTAAAATGCACTATTATTCACAATTCATTAAAATTTGAATTTTATCAAAAAAATACAAAAAATTCAAAAAAATAAATTTTTTACATCCCGCTTCTAAATAAGAAGTTTATTTTTCCAAATTGAACTTGTAAATGTGTCAAAAACTACATATAAACTTGGTGCGTCATCAAAAGGTGGTAAAACTGCATTTTTTTAACACTTCTTTTATCCAAAAAAATTGAATTTGTTCTTATATAATGTTCTAAAAAGTATGTTAGATTAATGATAATGTTATTTAAAAGTTAAAATTTGGTTAATAATATTCATAAATTCTAGTTTATATCCTATTAAATAATAATATTTTAATACTATATCGTTTTTAGTGAAACTTGGTATTGCGTACAACGCAAGCTATTGAGGATGGTCTCTCTTGTGTGTAACAGAAAGCAAGGAAGTGTTGCATGTTATGAAATCTTCCTTTTGTATTTATTATAACATAATCCAAACATAGTTAATTTATACATTGAAAAATATTTATACTCAATGTTGTGTGAAATAAATTCTATCAAAATAACTGAAAACAATGTGTAACACAAACTAAGAATCATGTTTCTTATACTAAAAGTTAATACATTGTTGAATGTAGCAGAAGATAATCATGGTGTAGCGTAAAACACAAGGAATCCAATAAATTAAAATAATATATCTCATAAAATCTTGGGGTGTTACAAATGGTCAAGTAATAATCAAATCTATATATTCACTTTTCACATTACACGCAATATATAATCCACTATCCAATACATCATTATTCACTACTTTAATTATAAAAATTCTACAGTTCCCTTGATAATGTATATCATATTCCTAGAAATTATTTTTATTTTTACCATTTTATAGAAGGAGGATCATAATAGAAGAATTCAATCTTATGGAGTTTATATTAGCGGGTTCATTATTCTCTAGTGTTCATCTTTCTATACAATTTCTTATTGTTATAGTCAATATTATTTCATAATATATAATTAAATGAAATAGATTTTATGTAATTATATTTTAAAACATAATAAAATATTCATTTGAAAAAATGAGTAATATTGCAAATAAATAAAAGAAATTTCATCCCATTATAATCATTGAGGATGATATGGATTTGCGACAAACAATCAGTTCCCTTGGTGAATTTTGGTACATTAGTTAACCACCATTGTATGATCCTTAAAAGTAGCCTAGTATAGGTGAATCACGTTAAAAAAACTTGTGACTTTCTTTGTTTTCTTTATCACCTCAATATTTCATTATAAGGGAGAGATGAGTGTTTTATCTAATTGTGAGAAAAGATCATTAAAATATTCATTTGAAATTGAAATTCCTTGATTCAACCCCCTATTAGGATATCTTCCTTTAATGATATTAATATGATATATCTGAGTTAAAGTTTCAAATTGGTAGAGTATTCTCTCTTAGAATCCATGTAAATGGTTTTCAATCACAAATTTATTCTAATCTTTGATATAAAAAATATCGAATTATAGAATAATTAAATAAATAACTACATTTGATCATTGGTCATGGATAAATATATGACAACCATAAATGGAATATCAATCAAAATTGGGGAAAGATGTTTTTCAGAAAGAGACTGAAATGAGCCACATGATGACACCAAATGAATTAATATATTTGAGGGAGCTTTGTATGATATAATCTATATGAAATTCCTTCCATGTAAATCCTTATATTCTTTTTGGGGAAGGATTTTTAACAGCTACAAAAGTGAATCAAATGCATGTGAATCCTAATTTTAGGTTTTATGGAACACGTATATGGACTTATGGATTTAGCCAAAATAAATTTCTGATTCATTCTTCAACTGAGTTAATTTGATTGTGGAAGAAATGTGTAGACTCAAAAAATATTAATGATTTTAAGAAAGTAATGATAATTATTTGAATATTTCCACCTTAATTTATTTTGAATGTTTTAGTGCTCAAGGAAAAGGATCCAAATGAGGATATATTGTATAGTCTCCATGGAACACTCATTACGTAAAAGAAAAGAAATAAGGATAATGATCTAGTGGGAATGGAGATATCACATGGAGTGGAATTAAAGACAATGAAGTATCTATCAGTGGGTGATGATCTTTAAGAAAAGTATGTTGATGAGGTAATATTATTCCTTAAATTGTATGTTTTTTGTGTGGAATTTTTGGGAACCTCTCTATAAATCATCCCGAGACATTATTAGGCAATGAAAAAAAGGTTTAACCCATGAATAAATCATCTAATGATAATAAAGATTAAATTATTTCGTAACATTTTTTCTTCAAACATATTTTCACAACAGGGTGTAAACATGGAAAAAATATAAGTGTAAGAAATTCAGGACCATAAAGAACTCAAAGAAGAAGTATTTGTGGATATTAAAGAAAATACACAAATAGAGGATCCAATTAATGATAAATACAATACATTTATTGGAAGAGTTTAAATAAAAATTGAGTTTGAGGTTACAATATAATAGATAAATATTTTAAGGGAAAAAATCCATTGTAGTTGTCCATGATTCAAAACATTATATTCACTAGTATAAATAGTAGAAATTCTAGTTATAGGAATAAATTTAAATGATAAAATATTTAAATCAAAAAAATATAGAGAAAGTACTTTATTGTTAATATAAAATAGAATAAATTTCCTATATTAATAATACATTAATGAGAATAGTGAAATATCAGGTCAAAGGTATCAAGTATTTTGATAGAGAAATATATGAACTAAGATGAAAGGCTGAAGAACAAGAGAGACTATTATGTCCTAGTATAACATTGATAAATTAGATCATTAATTATTTAGATAATGTGAAGAAAAACATAGAGATACCACAACTAGAAAATAACCTATACCAATTGTTAAAACCGTGGGTATAACCCCCAAAATTGTGGGTATAGGATATACCCACGGTTTTGAGAACCATTGGCTGTTTAGACATAAATATATCTATAAACTATACCCAGATTTTTAAAATTCTATACCCATGGTTTCCAAACCATGGGTATAAATGTATTCCACTGTTTCATTAACACTATACCCATGATTTTGAAACTATGGGTATAGGTTTTAAAAAATCATGGGCTTTAGGTTTCGTTCCCTAGACCGCCTGTATACGATTCCCACACATAACCACTACAACAAATTTTCATATAGATATATAGATATATATTTATCTAAATTGTGGCTATAGGTGGAAAACCGTGGAAATTGGGGTCCGCACAATTTTTTTCCCTCATATTTTTCCCCATCTTAATGCGGGAAAGCAATACCCATATTTTTGGAAAACTGTGGGTACAGACATGACCTATAGCCATGGTTTTTATAGAAACATGGGTAAAGGTCATCAAAAAACCTATACCCATAGTTTTTAAAAAATCAATAATATGGGTGAAAATTTCTTGCTTATACCCATAATTTTCCAAAACCATACGTATAGGTTCCCATACAATCCCTATACACATAGGTTTTAGAAAATTGTGAGTATAGGGGTTCCCTATGCCCATGGATTTTTTCAAAATCGTTGGTATAAGGTCATTTTCCAGTAGCGTACAATGTAGAAATTGAATGATTTTATACAAAATTAATGATTTATCAGTATAGGAAAAGCTAGTGTGGGAATTTATAATAAGAAAAAAACTACTCATGATTGATGCTAGACAAAAATTTACCACTCAAAAATGAAAGTTTGATTTTGGGTGACATTAAAAAATACACAATCTAATCAGAGAATCAATAAATATATACACAAATTTGGTAAAAATGTTGTGTTTTTATTATAGTAATTTTAGGTATACACAATATCTACAATCTATAGCTTAGAGGAACTTATTAGAATAATAAAAATAGATCTATATGACCATTAATTCATATATTCGCTATATTTTCTATGGATATTATAATTTATGAGCGGGTTTCAGCTAAAAATACATGTATTTATCATCAAGGATATATGAGATTCTAGAAAAAGAGATTATAAAAAAATATCATAAATAGTTGAAAGATTCATCATCTACATTTAAAAATAAAAAACAATTTACAATCGTATAATATGAAGTTGATATATCAAATACAGAGATGAGAAATCATATTCACCACCAATGGATGTGTATTAGTGAAAATTGATAAAAAATAAATGTGTTGAGAAGGTGTAAGTTTAATATATTTATTTAAAATAAATGGATTTTACTAGATTACAGATCCTCGATAATGGATATAATTCCCATATGAGGGGGAATAAAGATCTTTTCACATGAATCAGTTATGATAAGAAGGTTTTGTTTTATTTGTAAATGATGAAGTCTTGATGATTTTTGGATCCAAGAAAGATAAAATTATTAGTAAATGCCTAATGAAAATAGACTTATTCGTAGTGTAAGGCCTTAATCTTTATTTACTATGTGTTTTCCAATTTTTGTGACTTGGGGAATGAAATTGATTTCACCAAGAATGTTTTCATCAACAAAGAAATATATGGTTAAATTGCGATTCAAGTGAAGTGCATGAAGGGGAATCTATACCTTAATAAAGGAGAAGAATATGATTCCTATCTAAGTACGAAAATAATAGATTTTGGTAAAAAAAGGCTTATGCACTTGAGGGAAAAATATTTTGAAGAGTTGATGAAGAATAAAAGAATATGTTGATATCCCTAGACTCTCACCAAATTATAGACACAATTGTGATACTTTTGAAAATAGAAAGATCATTAAAAAGAGTTACTATCATCAGGATTTGAAATCATTATAGTTTCTTATGTTGGTTCACATTGATATCTCTGGGATAATATCTCAAAAAATTCATTGATGTAAACAGGTATATTATGTTAATAAATGATGATTTGAATATGATGGCATGGTTTATAGTGATCAATCACATGTAAGAATACAATTTAATTACTCATCAACAATGCGACTTAAAAAATGTTAATTGATAAATACCCATCAAATATGACATAGAGGGAAGTAGTGTTTACATAAATCTTTATCATAAACAGAGCTTTGCTGTGTATTATTAGAGAGAAGTCTCTATATGAGACATGGTGTGGGAAGAATCAAATGTTTAAGTATATTCAAATTTTTGGACGTAAATGAATTTTACTCAATAAGGTAAAAATACTTTTTTTTGAATCTCATGAAGATTAAGTAATATTTATTTTCTACTCATTTAAAATAAAGGAATACAAATATTTCAATAAATAACTTGGAAAAATTATTGAACTTCAAGATGTCCCTATTATATAAAATGACTATATCTTTCAAAAAAAATTATGATAAAATACCAGAGGAAAGTAATAAAGGGTTGAGAATATTGTGGATATCACAAGGGGATGATGATTCTTTTTAGGAACACACCAATGATGTGGTTGAGGTGGAAAGATTAGTATCTATAATGGAGATAACAAGAAGGTTTGGGGTTATTTAAAAATAAATAATTAATGAAAATAAAACTATAATTAAAATGAGGAGAATGATGTCTAAAAAAATATTCATTATTATTATCTTAATTTTAGACAAATATTTTGGAAGAGGCTACTAAGAATGAGATTTGAGTCACTACAATACATTACACATTTGATTATAATAATAAGAATCAATATTGGGAAGTAGTTTTATGGTTGAAGAACAAGAATACCATCAGAACCAAATGTGTTTTTTGTAAAAAAATCAATAAATATGGAAGATTTATTCGAATAAAGGCATGGATCATATGACCAAACTATTCCCAAATTGATAGAATTGATGTAGGTGATATTTTTTCTTCCATGGATAGCTTGAAGAAATCAACTATTATTAAAAATAGTGATGAAAAAAATATTTAGGATTTTATAAATAGATGTAAAATCTGTATTCCTTAATGGATTTCTTGGGGAGGAATTGCACATTGAACAACCAGATGGTTTTATTATATATGAATATGAAAGAGATTTTTCTAAATTAAATAAGACATTATATGATATGAAGAAATAAAAAACATATAGGTATTACCAGATTTATTAACAATTGATAAATCATGTATTATAGTGTGGAGGAGAAAATAAAAATCTCTATATCAAAAAGAAGAATAGTCAAAGAATGATGGTTCTCATTTACATCAGTGGAATAATCTGGTGGATTGAATGATGATCGATTAAAGTAGTTTATATCCTTCATGAGGTGTGATTTCTAAATAAAAAGTATTGTATATTTTTTATTTATACTTGGTTTGTAGGTGCTATAAGGAAGAATTAAATGTTTATTTATAAATATATAAATTTTAAGGAGGTTTTGAAGAGGATTTTAATGGAGAATTACAAGGTAAACACAACACAAGTTTCTTCACGAATAACGTTTTCAAGAAATTATGATTTCAAAGAGGCCGATTTACTAATCCCAATAGTGATAAGACCTGAAAATTTATTCAACACTTTTCAAGATACCTATAACCAAATTTATCCTAAAAAATCTATAATAAAGAAGGGAAAATAATAATATTGTTATAAAAAGGCCTTATAGATTTAAAATTGTTTTAAAATACTATATCATGGAAGGAGTTTTTAAAATTTATGAATATAGATTCGGTATGTTAAACTAATAATTAGAAGTCAACACAAGAGTGTTCATTTTATCCAGTATATTTTTGTATTTATTATTTAATTAATATGAAATATTGTATCTTGCTGATAACTATGGATGTTTAATTCATAAAAAACATAATGATGTACTTAATTTATATGGATGTAATAGAATATTGAGGAAATTATAATTAAGGTTTAATATACTTTTATAATCAAGTGTGATGAGTTGAGTGATATTAATCTTAGAAAAAATCATTTTCATCACTCAAGGAAAAAGAATATCATGATTAAATATGAATTCATCAATAATATGGTTGATCAAGGGAAAGTGAAAATATAGTATGTATCAAAATAAAGTAAAGATGTATTTATCCTGAAAAAATAACTCCCCATAGAAAGATTAGATAAGAATCAGTTGCCTCTCAGAGTTTATCTATCTATATCTACTTAGATGTTTGGAGAAAGGAACCCCACTCCACTAAATTGGTTTTCCCTATACTCATATTCTAATTGAGTTATATCATAAATAATTGGTTCATGTAAAGGTAAAATATCCTTCATAGATTAATTATTAGATTTTATAATCATGTATTGTAATATTTTAGGGAATTTCTATTTGTGTTCATTGAAATAGAGGGAGAATTATTCAATATCAATTGATTGGGAGATATAGCTCAAGGAATGATGCTAAAGGGGTTATCTTCTCATGTTAATAAATAAGAGAGTTAACCCATGTAAAAAAGTGGAGAGAAAGAATTTATTTAATAATTTTTTAGGATAGAGTACATGAATGTTCATTCAGGGGGATTTTGAGAAATAATTATTTACACACTTAATCATAATGATAAAGAAACTTAAATCAAAAGGTTGATTTTTTATATTTTAAAAATAAGTGTTGTGAAAGAGAACACTACATCAATGAAGTGTTTCATGAAGAACTATTAATTTCACTCTTTCATCTCATGATAAGAATTAATACTACGAGTATAGAGTGATATATTAGTTAATCATTTTGTCATTCCCCAACCAAGATTATCCCGAACAATACCTAATTTGATATTCCAAAAAGACATCATGCCCACCTCGCCATATTTAAGAGGCTACCAATTAGTGGTAAGGATCTAAGTGCCATCAGTTGGGAGATTATACTATCAGTAATCATTTCCATTTACCTTAAGAATAAATAATATCAGATATATCAGAGTATTAAGGTGGAAGATAACGTATCACAATGAAATATGAAAATCCATCCATGTCACACATATAAATCAATTGGTCTCTAAATTTGAAAATTGAAAAAAAACATATAAATGTGTAAGTGGATTAATAATAAAACACCACATAAATCCTTTAGAATATTACGCGGTAATTCTACCAACTATATTCTACCCAATTAAAAATCTATTTTGTGTCACTTTCTCTTAAATGGATCCTTAATCATGAAGATTTCATATGCATCTTGATTTCCATGTATGGTGTTGTGTAATAAAACCTAGTAGGACACCACCAATGAATCCTTAACATGTGTTTATAGGTATAACATGTTTATTCCATGATAATAATTTTTTTTAAGAAATCATAAATATAAACTGAGAACTCATGTGATAAACATGGCACCATGAGCCACAGTTGTACCTACCTCACCTTGGTGGAAAATGATAATAAAAATATATGTCAGGAGTGATCAAGATTTTTCCATAAGGATAGTGAACATGTATGGTGGTAGTATTAATTCATCAAGTGATATAGTACAATATGTCCATCACATCCCGACACTATCATGGGTCAGGAAAAAAAGGCATCATATCCATACACTACCTTGTGTCAGGTCACAATTCCATTATTACCTAATATTGTGTCTTAGGCCAAGAAACATGGTCGTCATTCCCACACCACCTCTACCACATGTTGATCCTCAAGGCGTCCATGCCTCTACCATTTTTAGGTCTATATTCTTCATCGTCACAGGTCACACACACTCACCCTCTATGAGATAACTATATCACAATGGTCTTCTAATATCAAGTACCAAAGAAATTCTTCCTAAGGAATGGTTTTAAAACACAACATGGTAAATCATAAAATGGTAGATTTTATAGCGTAATCATGAGAGTAACATACAAGTACATGTGATCATAATCAAACATGGTTAGTAAGACTCATAAGCATAGTAATATAATAATGAAATTATAACACATTTATAAAATCAAGGAAACAAGAGTATATACGAGTTCTAAACTGAAGAAATCATCTTACCTCAATATTTTTGATTTTAAACTCTATAAACCATAATGGAAAGATACCTGAGTCACCCCCGATCTTTAACCAGACTGAGACTGCACACCAATATTCCCTAAAACTAACCCCAATATAAAAACATTATGTTTTTAGAACTACATTCCAAAATAATTTAATCCAATGGAGAAGTTTTCATACCAACATACCTCTCAGGATCCACCAATGAAGCTAGAATTGATATTTTTCAAAGGATGTCTGATTACAACTTCAGATCCACCAACGTTCTAGCAATAATCCAAGAATTCATTGATAGATAGTGTCAAAATACATATATCTAGAAAATAAATTCTGAATCTTTGATTTACCTCAAGGGTAAAAGGGTATATTGAGAAGACACTTAAATATTAGAGGTTTTTTCATCATATACCTTAATTACTAACTATCAGCACACTTAGATCAGCCATATTTGATCTTGTAAGGGAATAAATACTCCAAGGAATGGATGTAGAGTCTCTAGATTTAGGAGGCTTATATTTAAGAAAAGAATAGGTCAAAATTATCACTTAATGGTCATTAAAAGATATATTTGGTGAATTAAAACACATTCACAAGGTTTAGTTTCATAGGTTTTCAAATTTTATGCAAACCATGTTAGGATTTCTACCTCTCCTAGGCACAATCATGGGTTGGTTTCAAGGTCTAATAAAATATGCACCACTCATGACTATATCCACAATACCATGTCACATGGGTTTTTAGGTGCGACTAAATGGTTTGATAAACAATGTCCCTTAATTGTGAACAACCCTAAGTGCTACTACCTCTTTCCACACTATAGAAAAATAAATTGATAACAATGGTTTTATTGATTTTAGTTGCAGTTTAAAACACTACTATATGTTTTTATGATGGTTTCCAAAAAATACCATTAATGTTAGTGTCATCATCCAAATTCTGTTAGTTCCATCTATTTAGTGATAGTTTCTAGGAACCGCCATTGAAAGTTTTTTTAGTAGAAGTTTCCACTCCAAAAAAATGATAATGAAATAATGGCGGTTTAAACCATCACTATCTTATCTCCATTTTTGGGAGGGGAAACCATAGATAAAACAAAAAAAAATACCTCTAAAAAAATTTATAATTTATATAGAGCCAGTTTAAACCACCGAAAAACAATAATTTGAAATATGTAGTGGCAGTAAAAAATTACTCTATATATAGATTTTAAAAAAATACAATATTATAATATATAGCGCCAAAACAACCAAACAAATAAAAGTTAGATATGAAAACATACAAAACAATATAATTTGAAAAATAATAATATCATAATAAAAAATTTTTTAAAGTGCACAAACCATGCCTCCATGTAATCCATAGGGTTATGGAACAATCCCTCCTTGCAACTAAAATTTCATCTAAGCATTACCCCAAGCCTTCTCTATTACTCACCTTAGAACCCAAACCATAATTGGATCCTCCTTAAACAATAAAAAACATCTCCTTGAGATATTCCAATTCTAAAATTTTTAGTAAAATTTTATCTTCATGAAAGGATCCATGATTGAGACCGAGGTTCATACTTCTTTAAATTCCACCAATCTATTGTATCATGAGTACTTACATGGACTAGATAATTGATATCCAATCTATGTACACAACCTGATAACCAATATAAAACATAATATATACATATAAACATACAAGTGTCTATTTTTGTTTTGTTATAAATATGACCAATAGGATTTTACTAAAGAATATATGAAATTATGTTTATTTAAAATTTCATAAAATCTAATTTTAACATCATTTAAAAAATAATGTATTTCAAATGAAATTTTTAAAGAAAGAAAATATCATACTTTTTTTTCATATCTCTAAAGCTAAGATTATTTCATGGTGATACTAACACAATGCACAATGGTAATACCAAAAATAATATCAAAAAAATGAATAGTCATCATTAGAAACTCATTAAATCCTAATATTATACAATATCGTACATATAATTATAGAATAAACTACTATTCTGTGTTTAATTACTAAATTATATCAACACATGAATCAATCTCATTTGGGGTACTCCCCTAGAAATAGAACAAACTACACTATGGGGAAATATATAGTTCTTAATCTAAGTTAGTATATTATAAACTAGATATGAAATGTAGTTATTTCGATTTCCTATGATATAGAAAAAGTCGATATAAGTAATGAAACAAACATGTGATAATCATATAAATTAATTAAAAATATAAAAAATAACCTCATCTCACCAAAAACACCATTTTAGTAAATAACCTATTTCACTTAATAGAATAATAAAATAATAATTCCACTCAAATCCTATATTGTGGAAATTGTCTATATAAAAACTCATAGTAGGGGAACTCAACAAGGGTGATCAAATCATTAAGAAAACTCATTTTATATAATTATATACAAACCATTGAAATAAACTTATAATTCCCAATTAAAAATCAAACATGGACAAAAATTATGAATTAACAATATTAAAACAATGTATTTCACCATTATGAGTCAATTTGAAACAAAAAATTATCTTTAAATGAAAACAAACACTTAAATGGGTTAAATTATATAGAAAAAAGGGAAAATTCACATATTTTTATCATAGAATTCATTGAAAAGGGTTTCACGGTATTCCTCACAAATATTTGGAATAAAAAAAATATAACAAAAAAATAAAAACAGGAAATTTATTTAAAATTCCCTAGGTTAAGAATGAAATACGTTGAAAAAATTTCAAAACCCCATCAAGGGTTACATATATATGTATATCATAATTATAAAAGCATTTTTAAAAGATTAATAATTTCATAAAATATAAATCAAATGATTTTCACAAGAACACATACCTCAATCAACCAGAAACCACTCACCCTCAATGGTTGAAACACACCATCTTAAGAAAACAACATCAATAATCGTTATTCAACCAATTCCCTATAATAAGATCTCCCCTTAACATATATTCGACCATCACTACTATTAAGGTTTATAGTGGAACAAAAAATCAAGATGAAGGGGAAGAAAGAATGATAAAAAACCTAAATAATATAAGGATTATTAGTATAAGGTGAAATTATGAATAAAATGTAGATAATGATCTAAGAATATATATTTTCATGAAATTTAATGGAAATACAGATATCCCTACTAGAAAACACAACATGGTTCCTGAATCACCGTATTAGTATTAGTCTGTCTTAAGTTTAGATATATATCATCTTCAAATCTAAAGTGAACCATAATCACTACCCGATTAACTTTGATCGACACCCTCTCCCTCTCCATTTCCACTCTTTATTACCAAAACCAGCATGCCAATTATATTGAAAATTAAATAGTGTTGTATATTTTAATTTAATCATAAAACCAATAAAGGATTCTGTACTAAATTATTTTGAATGTGTGTGATTCACCTACTCTCTACCATCTGTTTACATAATATCACTGATGACAGATATAGTTGTATTATGATATAATTCAATGAACACTTTTTGTAGAGCAATGACCTGTGAATATTCCATCTTTATATGAGCCCCATATTACTGAATAGTTATTTTCAATGTAACAGACTCCCTCCGAGCATCTTGAGGATGGGCGTAACTATAATTAGGATTAGATGTTACTGTAATCCCTGAAGACCTGCTAAATTCCTCATATAATAATGCTCCCAAACCGATCCCACACACTCAACCATGATTCTCATTCCCATGGACATGACCATCGGGATAATCCTAGGAAACCGAGAAGTAATGCATGAGGTTGGCATTCCAAAGTTATTTTTTTCACCTATAAATCAAATATAAGTCATATTTAAAGAAATAAATATAAACATATTGAAAATTGACAATAAGTTATTACAATGAAAAAGGAATTCACACCGCAATGTCTTTGGTGGGATCATTAGCACAACACCCAACAATTTTTTTTATGAACAACCAACCAATGTTCTGTTCAAGAGACTTGGTGACCTAAATTATTTGATTGCATTAAACTAAGATAAATTAATAAATTAATAAATTAAACTAATAGTGTTATCTTATAAATATTTAAAATAATGAAAATATAACCATAGTCGTTCATTTTTTAGAAAAAATCCTTCACCCGAAAGTGTGGGGGATGATTTTTTAGCTCAAATTGATGCATTTTTTCTTGAAAAAACCATAAATAAATTACATGAAATTTAATATTAATGTTTGAAATGTAATATCCTTGTCATATTCATGTGTATATGTAAAATTAGATTAATCTAATAATATATATTTCAATACAATTTTCATATCAAGATGATGGTCATAAAAAAAATCTTTCATTGCTCTCTAGGTACCCATTCAGGTACATTATCATACAAATACTAAGTGTTCAATGAGGAATCATTGAATTAATTCCATAATATCCATTCAAAATACGTCAAATTCTTACCCAAAGGTGTCAATGTCCACTTTCATGTGATATGATCTGCAACAATTAAGTGGAATAACATCTATACAAAGATATTCATTTTTATAATAGTAGAATTTAATAACATAATGACATTCAATTACATGATAATGTATTAAAATTACCATTATCTGAGAATAAAAGACTTCATTTTTCAAATATTGTGTCACATGACTCTAATAAACATAGGTAATGGGAAGGGTAACTAGCTCTACCACCAACTGGTTTAGAATCTGGCCAAATAATTCTATAGTAACATCCATATGGAATACATAACAATTAAATGGGATAACTATATTCAATTTTTTTAGAAAAAATATATATAAACTGTTCCTATTTCACAGTATAGTAACATTGTTTGCAAATTTTATGAAAAAACATCTAGTAGTATTAAAAATTATAATAAATTTATTCACATTAAAATTTGTACCTATAACTATCACCCTCCAATATACTTAGGAAGAAATAGGAGTGATGAACTATTACCATTCTTCTGAACCAACTGAATTTGGGGGAACTATATCATATGCTGAAGGGATAGGGAAGAAGGGTGTTCCAAACACTGTAAAAAAAAGAGGGTGTGAGATACGATGAAGGGGAAGATGAAGGGTGTCTCAAATGCTTTAGGGAGGGAGAAAAATGTATCATAATAAGTTAGTGTGGTAGAGGTAACAATATTGAAAAACACAATATATAGAGATATGATAATTAATGACTATACATATAACATAAGTGGTTGAAAAATTATGGGATGACTACACATACAATCATTTTTTCCTTCAATCATGTCATTTTCATATTCCATCATTACTTAATCTACTTCATCCACTCCTACAAGACTAATATTTTCAATATCATGATGAAAAAATAAGTTCATTTCTTATTATTGATTGTATTCAATTTCATATGACAAATATTCCACATCATAACCCATATAATACAAGTCAATTTATTTTATGTGAACAACTACACTCTATCCTTCATCCATGACACATTCCACATAATATAGATTTTTTTCATGTGATGAGAATTTATATGGATCATGTAATTCCTGGTCACCAACATCCATCAAGTGAGAGAAGTTCACAAAAGTAAATTACAAGGAATTTCTTTTAATAACCCCAATAATATCAACCCACTTTCATTTTAATAAAACAACTTAAAAATACTAATTGTAGTTTAATTTGATAATAAAAATCAATTTTTCATAGTATCCCAGTTCAGAAACTATAAATATATCAATATTATCTATTTTTAAACTCTCTTTAATATCAGTTGTATGAAATTTAAATCCATTTACATTGTAAGAATTAAATTTTCTATCCTATTTTAGAGGAACTCAAGCCAAAAAAATATTTTTTTTAAAAACACAGCCTAATTATTAGTATTCATGATCTAAAAGAGTAATATACATTATTATATTTAAAAAGTATGTTTCAACCTAATATCAATATTCATTGCAATATTTATGAACTTAGATGATGTGAAAACCATTCTAAAAAATCTTTATTTACCTATTTTTTTATATCTTTATCATTTCATTTTCAGACTCCCATATGTATATTTATCTGTATCCTGAGCTCTTCAGTTAATGGATTTGAATTTTTTCTATTTAGCAGTAAATAAATATGTTTCTTTAATCATTCCATTTCCATCATGGTAACATTTGGGATCCTCTGAACCGATCATCCAATAGTAGTAATGCTTTTTGATTTCCCATGTAGTTGATATTTAGTTGATGTGTCGTCAACAAATCATACTCAATTGAATATTTTCTCAATATCAACCAATTATCTTGAAAAAATGGTAAGACACTCCCTTTCTAATTAGTCTTAATAAATAAATCATTCAAGTTGATATTTTTTTCATGTATGATTTCAAATGGCAAAGAAATTTGTGAAATAAAATAAACAAAACATAATTATGTATTTAATGAATTTCCAATAATTGTTAATGTAAGATTAAAAAAATATAAATAAATTACATCTCAAATGGATAAAACCATCAATAATGTATGGGGCCATGTAATTTGGTTTCCTTACCTAAATGCAATGTTAAATTCATCATGATAGTAAACAACTATAGAGTAAATATCATCTCTTTTGAAAAAAGTGTTAATAAAAATATCTTTTGAAGATTCTCAACCTCAGATGGTTGTAGAGGTTTCACACATAGTTATCTGAAGAATGTGTAAAATTGGAGTACAATTGTAGAAACATTTTCAAGTAATAAAGTACTAAATTCCAATGGTAGTAACTGTTGTAACAAAATATGTGAATCATGAATTTCAATCCATGTAACCTTTGATTATTTAAGTTGAAACATCTTAAGATGTTACTTTAATTCCAATAAAATACCTTCATTTGTTTTAAAATTCAATAGAATGTATATTTATCCCTAGTTTTCATTTAATTTTTTTTAAAGCATGCCTTCCATTTGAATCATTATAGAGATAACAATTTATGTTCACTTTTTGTAATTTCTTTTCATCATTGAGATGGGCCTTCAATTTTCCATGCCCATTAAGAAATATGAAGATAAAATTATCAAAAAAATTCTTCTTAATATTCAAAACATCAAGATTATACCACAAAACATTAAATCTTTAATACGAAATTTTTATTAATATACTTTTTTCATCCATTATTGTATTCTAATTTCACTTGATGATGCACTTCAAACTCATTTCCCATTATCATTCAAATAAAAAAACATTCTATATTTTGGTTCAACATTTCAATGATGTTCCAATATTTTATAACCATTAAACAACTTTGGAGGTGGTTTATGATCAATAGAACTATTGAATTTTGACTTTTTCAACAAAAATATATGAAATTCATTGATAAATATTTGATGACACAAGCACCATTTTTTATTTTAAGGTAATAATTCAGGATCAAAATCCAAGTTACAAAAAAATCCAAACCCACGTAAGTGTTCTAACTAGATAAGTTCCCAAGTCCAGGGAAATCACTAATGGTCTACATTAGAGAATTTTTCATTTTGAACATTGTTCAAGAGGTTGTGCCATATGTCTCCACACCATTTCTCCATACGTCCTGTAATTATTCAATTAGAGCCAGCAACATCAAAGTCATTTCTAGACAGTTTTTCCATTTATATTCATAGAAATGATAAAATATGATTTTTTTTCATACACATCCATTAATGTAGATTATATGATATCAAAACAATCATCCAAATTCTATAACTAGTCCTTAATGTCCCAAATGCATTGAATCTATCGATAGCTTATCCCAATAGAATATTCCTAGGATCAGATGAGAAATATGGATGTAATGAATCATATTTCATCAATGTTGGTGAATCTCTTGGATGTCACATTTATCCATCATTGTTATTGCCTATATCATTACACTTCTTGTACTTAATAGTATTTTATGACATGAATAATATTTTCAATTGAGGATTTAAAGGGATATAATGAAAAATCATGGCAGGTGTGTTATTTTTCTTCATCATTATAATAGTATATTGATTCAAACTTACAACATCACCAATTTCCTTCCATCTAGGAGTATATATTTTTTTACAATCATATCTGCTTGAATCCTCTCCCCAATAAAGAATAAAATAACTGGGACAAGATAGTATTTCTTTATAATTTAGTCCAAGACTATTAAAAAAACTGTATATCATAAAAATACTAAAGTATGTTAGCTTTAGAAATTTCATTACCAAGAAATTCCAATATTATGTAAATCTCATTATTTTTTATTCCATATAAGAATTTTATATGAAACAACTTCCGTAGAAAAGAATGTTTTGAATATTTCAAACATCCACCATATGGATCTTGATTTCAATTAGCAAATAAATCATGAAACATATTTTTCTCCTTAGTTAATTTCTCTCACACAATAGTCTCCATATAATAATGAGGATGATCCAATGATATGTTGCAATTTTGAACTAGTTGTCCTATAGTCCCAAAAAACCACTTGTCTAGTAACTATTTGTAGCACCCTCAAAAATGTTGTTCTGATTTGTTTTGATGTTTATGTTATTATATTTAAATATAGAAATCATAATTTATAAGGTTTTTAATTTCATTTTCCATTGAATATGATGTTTAGAGATCATTCTTCTGAATGACAACAGTGTTAAAAGTTTCTCTAACATTTGATTTTCCATGAGGAATACAACAGAAATATTTTTAGGGAATTTATTCAATATTAAGGGTTTATAAAATTCATGTCTCTTCAATCATATTCAAAATTTAAATTTATGACATTGAAATCTTATTTTCCCATCAACAGATCGATTGGAAATTGAAAAATCTAAAAACTCCTTCAAACCCTTATTATACCGAGGTGTCTTCCTTGGTAATGTGATCCAAATTTTATCCATATATATCAAAATGTGCCTACAATTTATTAATAAAAATTAAAACACATAAGTATTACTGAGTAGGAAAAAATATAAAAGGAAATGAAAAAACAAAACCCATGTAGTTATTAGAAGAGTCAAATAAGTTCTAAGATGTCAAAGTAAAAAATGGAATAGATCTTGGATGGTATTATGTAACATAGAATCAAGAGAAAAATCATAAAACCTTTAATAAAACAGAATTTCAAATATTATTTGAAAATAATTTATCAAATCTAACATTTAAAACTAATTTATTAATATAATTATTTTCATTAAATAAATTTTTAAGTCAAGAATCCCATCTTTAAAGGAAGTCATCTGGTGTCAAGAACACATTTTTCAAGACCAAAAATTCACCTTTTAAAAAACTTTCAAGCCACCATGAGACTTATGGTGTCAAAAACAATAAAAATTCTTATCGATTATTTGCCTTCAATTACCAAAACATTTATATAAAATAGTACAAAAACATTTTGAACACAAAACTAGTGTTGCACACCCATTTAAAAAGTTAATTACTATTATAAATGCCACCATAAATTTAACAACCAATTTTCATGTGACCTAGTTCTATTCCAAGTTATTATACCATTTGGAACCATTTAAAGACCAAAATTGGAATTAATGAATGTTCTTTGGTTCATGCTAAGTATAAGGTTTGGAATAACTAATAATAGGTTAATACTTGGAGAAATAAAAATAATTCTCAAGAAATTATATAACTAAAAACTTAGACATATTAATTTTGATATAAAAAATGCATATATAATTGAATAACCAAAATACATGCCATACTAACTGTAAGACAAGAAATGTACAGGAGGTGAAATTGGAAAAAAACTGATATAAAGAAATGAAGATCGCATGAAAATAACATGGAAATGATATAAAAGGAATCCATGAATGATATACAAAAAATATAAAAAGAACATATTTAAATTTGATAAAGATACCTAGAGAGAGATAGAGTAAATTAAAATAAAAAAGGATAGTGATATATTATACTTATATTTAGCCCTAGATCACTTTGGATACTCCAATATACTACTAAAAAGATAAATTACTAAAATTAATTTCCTATTCAAAAAATTATATTTATGTTTATTTTCATTATTTTTTCCATTATTAATATATTTAATTTTTTATTTGATCCATTTTTTTTTTCTGGTGGTTTGATGTCATTTAATAAAAAAATTCCAAAAATGTTTTTTAATAAAGTAAATGGTAAAATATCATTTGGTAATAGATTCATGAGATATATATGAATAATAATTTTGGTTTTATATCATTAAATAAGTATAATTATTTAATAATTGAGTAGGTACTCTAATATATTTAGGAATCATAATGAGTTTCCTGGTATGTGTAGTTTACATGGTTAAAATGGAACCAATTTTATGTTATAAATTTCATTATTATCACATCAATTTTGACATTAATGAATAATATAAAAGAAGTTATTTTATTATTAATTTTATATTTATTTAGTAAATACATTATAAAATTTCCATGAAATGTGGAAGATAAAGTAGTACATTATTTTTAACATTGACAGTAGAAACCTAAAATTGATGATCATTATTTTTAAGAGGGATGAAAAAAATAAATTAATAAAGAATTATTATATTTAATAATTTTATTAGAAAATAATTATACCTATAATTTATCATCACTGGATATTAACTCATTTTATACAAGGGGAATAAGGAAATGGAAAAATCAATGTATTGACATTTGATAGCCTTACCTAGCATATTCACATGCCTTTTCTTGAAAGATACATATGCCTTCAGTAGAGGGACATTTGGTTTTACCAAGGTCTTAGAAACAAAGATCTGACCCTTTTCAAATATAACATATACAATCTTCATTTAATTAAGATGTTTTTTAAGAGAGAATAAATTAGTGAAGGAGGGTGATATTTATAGATGAATTGGAGTAGTTTTATGAATAAAATATCCATTAAATAATTATTTACAATCAAGAATATCATTACAATTAATTCTTATGAATATTTATAGTAATTAATTAATGTGAGGATAAACTAAAACATTCTTACACCATCTAGTATGTAATTAATCTTGTATCTATCTTATAATTCAAAATAATAAAATTTAGTTCATTCACTATTTAACTCTGTATATCACTATTTTTAATAAGGATTAAAACATGAACCCCACACTATTTTTTAACGATGATTCAAAAAAAAACCAATTTGAAAATAATTAATTCAAAAAAGTTAATTCAAATATTAAATTCAAAAATTAAAAATAATTTTTTGTTCAATAATCTAAACCATTTTATAATAAAAATCTATCAATATAAATACATTATATTTCATGGATATAGTACTCATTTATGACATTTTTAATTTATTATTTTTTTATTTTATTCATATTAATAAAAATTAAATCCTTACTAAATAAGTTTCCCTTATCGAATTTTTAAAATTAAAATAGACATGTTACGATTTTAATAGGAAAGTTTTTATTTTATAATACATATTTTAAAAGGTAATATAATATCTTCACATCATATAAATAAATTTTACTTCAACCATTCATCATATAATCAATTTCCCCTCTTATCTAGGTTAACTGTCACTAGATTTAAGATGCAGTAGGGAGATACCTACCAATATAATTGTGAACTATCTCTTTGAGGCCTCTGGAAGATGAGATATTTCATCCAAAAGCTAATCTCAACCACCTATCAAGGGATTTGAATTAGGTTTTAGTGACTTGGGTTTTTTCCAAAATTCTTAGGAATATTCCTTCAAATAATTCTAGAGTTAGGTGTTAACATGGTGTGCATTTCCGAGGCTCGGTGTGCCAATAAAATTTTTATAAAAATATTAAGTATTTTTATACAATCCACATGATGTAAAATGGTTATATATCAAATAGTAGCTTGGAACAGAAATCTGAGGGAATGGATGTATACAAAGCATGCCTTTTACCCTTTTTAAGGTATAAGTTTTTTCGGTGCGGTCTTGCGGTAAAAAATGTTATCGAGAGAGTTTTTGTAAATAAATTAAATTTATTTATTTTGGACATTGTCTTGAATAGAATCCGAATGGAGTCTCAGATCGATTTTCTAGGACATCGGTTGAGTCTAGAACACCAAGTTTACATTAGGTGAGACATAAATTTGTTTGAGCCAGGAGTTTTGGATGGAGTTGTGTTGACAGGGAGTTAATGGGGGAATTTATTTAATAAAAAAAAATTAAAAAAATAAATCCCACCCCTTACCCTTTTGTGAATAAGAGGAAACCAATCCCCCCTCCTTCCTCCTTTTCCGAAGGATGAACCAAGCAATGGGGTTCCACCAGAGGTCTTTTCCTACGCCGATCATCGCCTGATCGAGAATCAGTGTGTCACATGCATCATTATACACCCAAAGCTTCGATGATCCACCACGAGTTAGGTGGTTTTATATATGAGTTTAAACCATCTTTATACATTTTTTTCTTTGATTCATTATCAAGGTTGTGTAGATCTGTTCTCGAGATTTCCAAAACTACTTTCGGATCAATTTTTAGACCACCAGAGTGTTTTCAGTGGTTCGCGAATGCTCTGATAGTGAATTATGGTGAGACAAAGTAGTTTCTAATCGTGTGGAAGTGTTTTGGAAAGGTGGAACTGGCCATAAATAAACACAGCGGCTCCGGAAGGTCAACACGATGGATTCGACATAGCGGCTCCAGCAGGGCCGTCGACGTAGAGCTGGTGGGACGGGGTTTTTATTTAAAACCCCGTATCTTGAAAACAAGGAGTTTTTTTGTGTGTTGTCTTGGGAAATGTGACCCTGGCTTCGATATGGACTTTTTGAGGCCACTTGGAGGGCTTTTTTCCTGGGCTTGAGACCTGGTGGCACAGAACATCCATTAATAATAAAAATAATATAATTATTTTTATTTTGAGCACCTTGATCAGACAAATCTTCTGTGTCCAATTTCCGATTGATGCACTATTAGTATAGTTGATACCCTGACTCTAAGGTATAAGTTTCTACATTAATTTTTGGTGGTAAACCAAAATCATGGTGCGGGCCGTACAAGTCCCGATTTAGTCGTTTGTGGGGAAATGTGATATTTTCACTGGTCGTCTATTTTGGACGAATGAGTAGTCAATACCTTGTGTTTTTTCATGGGTATTGCAATGGTGTGATCTGATTGATGTGTTCCAAGATCAAGGTTTGTGCCCAATGAGGACCTATTCGAGCATGTTGTGGTGAAAAATACCATTTTCATCAGTTGTGCATTTTGGGAGAGTGAATAGCATATCCTATATGTTTTTTCACGTAGAACGCGATGGTGGCTACAGTTTCGACCTAAGGGATGTGATGTGCAGAATATGTCACATGGGTCACTGGGGTTGGTGATGCTAACCAACAGGGTTTTTTTGGGTCCCCCTAGTCTCATTAGTATTGTTTCTACTAGCTAGGTTGAGTGGTTCCCCTGGTCTTGGATGGTGGAGTTATGACTAGATGGGTTGATTGAGTCCCCCCACTCATTTTTCCTCAAGATTTTTCGATATCACATCTCCTACATTATAAGAAGACCCATCTTCAACTACTTTTCATACATGTAGTGTAGTGGTACTATCATACAATGTTAAGCAGTGGGTTCACTTTTTTTGGAGTTGTGATCCACTATTGTGCTTGGGATTTGGATCATGTTCCAACTTTTTGGAGTGAGTTTCCTCAGTCTTATTTGACTAGTTACTCATTAAACATGGAGCATGTATCACCCTTAGAGTCCCATTGTGATCCTCACATCCATTCATGTTTCCCTACCGGAGTTATTAGAATCAGTGTTACCAATATTTACACGGGTGTCAATCATCTACCTAGGATGTTCCAATAGGGTACGAATCCCTAGTGAGCCATGGGATCTTACCCTCTAGCTATGTACGATATCTGTTCATTGGGTTTTTCATGGAATGTTTCCATGAGTTACCAGGTGGGGTTTGTGGTATCGTCGTGACCGTCCCTACATGAGCGACAATCCCCTCTATGAGTGATATGATCTATAGGGAGTCAGATCAAGGTTGTGTTGTTTCCTTAGTAGAGTCATAATTGGAGTGACCAACGCTACAAAGTCGTTGATCCTCTCCTACATAGGTTGTTCAAGATTTGTGTTGTTGTGTGATACCCCTTTCTGTGACCAGTGTTCTAGCTAGGGTTTTTAGTGTCCACCAATGGGCCCTGTGTGGGATCCCCTACCTGAGGATATGGAGGTATTTTAGTCACCAGGTGACTTCTTCAGTGAAATTTTCTTTCAATCATGCTCTCACAAATAGGTATCATAAGGGTTCGTCAGGTATTTCTATTTTTATTTTTTACCAGTCGAGTGGCATCTCCTAGTTGAGTGAAAACTTGGTTGGCGTGTTTGGATCATCGAAATTAGGTTGTTGATGATTATCCCCTCTCATTATACATTCCATCAGGGATGGTTTTTATTTCGTTGTGTGTACACCGAGGTAGGTTTCTAACTACACCTTGAGTTGGAGACCTTTTCTATCAATGAGTTCGGTACCTTATGATCCTGATGCGAGTGTTTCATTGGAACCTCAAGTTGTTCATTATGGATAGTGTATGGTTAAGACCATGAGACTTGGTGATAGTGCTAATTATATATGGGTTTTGTTCAAGGAGTCTCATGGTATGTGTCATTTTGTTGACATGCGAGGGACGTCAAGTTGAATAGATGGGTATAGCCGAGGACGGTCCAGAGATGGATTTTCTCTCTCGTTTGGTTCCCTTAGGCTATGTTGAGTTCACTGATGCCTATAAGTTACTCCCATTTTGGTTTGGGGTTTTTTTGGGTCTCTATTTAGTATTCTTATACTCACCCATGTACGTGCCATGCCTACATATGTCTTATGTCCAATGTAGACCACATGTCCTTCAATAGAGTCCTAGTACGACCTGGAGCAGGCAGAGCATAGTAGGTGGACTAATTAGGATTTTCACTGGAGCTTGGACAATGAGCTTTCTGGCGGGTGTTTGAAAATGATACCCTCCTTCAGAGAAGGTTGGAAACATATTCATTGTCCTTTTGGTGGCCCCTATATTTTCCCTTTTTGTATTCCTGTTGTGCTCTGGATTGATATATATTTATGAATTTATTTTAGTTTTCTGTTATTATATCACTACACTATTCATTGAGGGGTATGTTGGTCCATGCGTACATGTACTTTAGGCTAAGGAATCCTGGTGTGTGATAGACCACTCAACACTAGACGCCAACCCATAGCCTATGGAGGCAGGCTTGGGGAGTCGCGGCTTGATCCCTATTTGGTCGGGTCGAGACAATGTGGTATTAGAGCGACTTCCACTTTAGGACCATAGTCATGATCTTGGTTTGGGTTGCATAGAATCAACGTTAGGATGTTTTGAGTTCGACTATCTGGATAGGGACTCCAGTGTTGGTATGGGAGAACAACATATCCATTCACCAGGTCCTTGAAAACCTACCTTTCAGCTCGGTGCATTAGGACACTAGTTGAAGGGGTATAATGGAACATGCATTATATAAGAATGGGTTTTTTTCGTATCCTTCTTGATATAGCTCCCAAGATATATTCTTTGACATGGTGAATCTTGAATTTTTTCATGATGTTTCAACAATAGTAGAATTAAAGGGTTCTATAGATGAATTTGGTGTATGACTTGAAGAGTGACGAGGTCTCCTTGTTGGGGCATGGTCACAAGGTACATTCTCCTCCGGTTGTACAGCTGGTGGAGAAACCACCTAGTGAGTAGTGTATGAATAGAGGAACACTCTCTGTTCTTTCTACTTTCTATAGTAGGATTGATTGACCCTATTGGGAGATACTATTTTCTTTCCATTTCTTGATCAAGGTTTGTTCAAGGCATCGGTAAGACCTTGTGTTGGTGTTTTTCAACATAGCTTCGGATACATGAGGAATAAGGATCCTTCTCCCACTGAGACACATTTTTGTAACTCGATCGAAACTATGTGGGCGAGTCAGTGTTGCCCAAAGCAGACAACATCGAGGTGCAGTGATTGAGTCCCTTTGACTTGTGTACATGATGTGTGGTAGTGTGTTGGTTTCTAAGGGCCCGGTAAGACCTAATATGATAATTTGGGAATACCATTGTTTTTATTTGGTTCCATCACATTCTCAATTTCATTTTGTAAGTGGGATGCACAAGGAGGTTGTGGTGTGGTTCATTTTGGCTTCGAATTCACAGGAAGGATAGAAACTTCCCCCAATAAGAAGCATCCTTGAGGTGTGATCCAAAACCATTCATGAGAGTTAGTTCATGCCAAAGAGGATAATGTCAAGGTGTAGTGGATGAGTTCCTTCGACCTGTGAGTTTGAGTTTGGTTCTGTGCATTGGTGGTGGATTCATAAGGGCTTGTAATACCCAGTGTGTGTGCTTGGGTGACCTATTTCATGTCCTTGTGGAGGATATGTTCCTTGTGAGGTTTTGAGGTTTTTTTGTGAGATATCTCATGATGGGATATCCATTTGGTGTGTTCGTGATGGATTTTACTAAGGTGGGGAGTGCGTTAACCTTATTAGGTTTGGATTTGGCGCAAATCATGTGGAAAGATGGGGTGGTAAGGTGGTATTTTCCTTGGTGTCATGTTGGTGTTGGACCAGACCATTCAGAGATAGTTGGGGTCTGTTAGGGTTTGTTTGAGGTTCTGGTAGACTGATGATGGTGGCCTTGGGTGTTCGGTGATGAGGTATTGTGTTATGTTGTATCTCATTGAGGGTTTAGAGTGTTATATGAGGTGGAATTCTTCCTCTAAGGTATGTAAACCCTATATTTCGTTTTTGGGGTTGGGGTTTTTCCTGGTGGACGTTTGATATATCTCAAGAACCTCTGGTGAGATCGTTGCCATGGGAGTCCCAATAGAGAGGTCGGGTTATTTCACTTGTTCTTAGGATTTTTATTTTCAGGGACGAAAAGGATTAAGGTGGGGAGGATGTAGTGAACCAGGTTTTTTCTAGAAAGGCTTTGGAATATTTCTATGAATAATTCCAAAGCTAGGGCTTGAGACAACATGCGATTCTGAGGCCCAATGTTCCTGAAATTAATTTTATAAAAATATTAAGCAGTTTTATACTATTCACATAGATGAAATGATTTTTATCTCAAATGGTAGCTCATATAGAAAATATGAGGGAACAGTTACATCTGAAGCATATTGTTTACCTGAGGTGGGGTATATATATTGTTTGGCACGAGCCTTCTATAGAAATATTTATCGAGGGAATTTTAGTAAATAAAATAAATTTATTTATTTTGGATGTCAACTTGAATAAATTTTGAATGGATTATTGGATCAAATTTATGAGACCGAAGTTGAGTATGAAACATCGTGTTTACCTGAGGTACGACATAAAGTTGTCTGCACTGGGCATTTTTGACTGAGATGTGTTGATGGGGAGTTAATGGGGGTATTGATTTAATTAAAAAAAATTAAAAAAATCCCAAACATTCCCATTTGGTTCATAGAAGGAAATATCTCCCATCCTCCTTCCCCCATCGATGGGAAAATAAGAAAGGGGGTTCTACTAGAGGTCATTTTCTGCACCGATCATTTCCGGATCGGAAGTCAATGCATCCCAGGCGTCGTTCTGCACCTGAAGCTTCGGCGATCCACCATAAGGTTGTAATTTTTAGATTTGATCCCATAGACACATTTTATGCATTTTTTTCTATGATTCTTCATCATGTATGTGTATATCGGGTCCAGAGCTTTCCAAAATTGCTTTCGGATTGATTTTTGGACCACCAAACTATTCCTGGTGGTCCGCGGAAGATCTTGAGATGAATTCCAGCACAACGTGGGGGTTTCTGACGAGGAAATAGTGTTATAGAGAGGTGTATGTGGCCATTGGGTGGTGTAGTTACTTTGGTAGGTTGATGCGGTGGTAGTGGTAGGGTGGCGCAGTGGCTCCAGCAGGGTGGCGCAGCGGCTCTAGCAGGGCCGACGGGCCTGGGTTTTTATTCAAAACCCCATATCTTGCAAACCAAGGGTCCATTTTTCATATTGTCTATGGAAAGACAACCCTTGATTGGAGTTTGATATTTTAATGTATATTTGAGAAACTTTTTTCTTGGGATAGAGACTTTTTGACACATAACATCTATTAATAATAATTATAATATAATTACTATTATTTGGAGCTCCTTGAATCAAACATATGTTCTGCATCCATTGTCTGATTGATGCACTACCAGTAGCATTGTGACCATGACATTAAGGTGGATTTTTCTTGATAAATTTTGGGAGCTTAAACCGAAACCATGGTGTGGGACCCATGTGGCCCGGTTTGGGTGTTTGTAGTGAAATGTAACTTTTTCACCGGTTGTCAGTTTTGGATGAAGGAGTTATCAATCCCTTGTGTTTTTCATGGGGATTGAAATGGAACGATACGATTGATGTGTTCCGAGATCGAGGAGTGGGCCCCACGATGACCCTTTTAGGCATGTTGTGGTGAATAGTACAATTTTCACTGGTTGTCCATTTTCTGCAAGTGAATATCCTATCTTATGTGTTTTTCTACATAGAACATGATGTTGGAAAATGTTTGGACATAGGAGATGTGGTGTGTAGGTGATGTTGTCTGGGTTATATGGGTTAGCGACGCTAAAAAATAGGGTTGTGTGGGTCCCCCTGGTCTCATTGGTGATGTCAGTACAGGCTGGGTTGAGTTGTCCCCTTTAGTCTCAGATGGCTGTGTTAAAACTAGCTATGTTGAGTGGGTCTCCCTGGTCCTTTCACTTCAAGTGTTTTGGGTATCATGTCCCCTACATCGGACTATGAACCCTCTTCAGATACTTTTTGTACATGCAGTGTAGTGATACTTCTCTACCATATTTTGGAGTGGGTAAACATTTCATGGAGTGGTGATCCTCTATCATGCTTGGGAGGAGGCTCGCATTTTCAATTTCTATTGTGAGTTGCCTCTGTCTGCTTTGACAACAGACCTAGTCGACTTTGAGAACGTATCAGTCGGGGAAGGAGCCCCAATGCGCCCTGAGAGATAAGCCTCTAACTGTGAATCAATATCTGTTCTTTCAGCATTCCATTTCACATTTCTATGAGTTATCAGGAGGGGTTTGTGGTATCGTCGTGAGAATTAGTACAAGATAAATGACCCCCTATACAAATGATATGATCTCATGGGTGTCAAATTAAGGTTGTGATGTTTCCTCGGTAGAGTAGGAATCAGCATGAACGACGATGCACGAGCATTGATCCTCTTCTAGATAGGTTCTTATAGATTCAGTTTGTTGCATGATACCCCTTTCTGTGATCAGTGTTCTAGTTAGGGTTTTTAGTTTCCCCCAGTGGACCCTGGGTGGGATCCCCTACCTGAGTAGTTAAAGGTAGTTTACTCATTGAGTGACTTCTTCCATGATGTTGTCTATCAAGCATCCTCTCATATATAGGTATCAAAAGGGTTGACCATGTTATTCCATTTGTATGTTTTTCCAATCGAGTGGAATCTCTTGGTTGAGTTCCAACAAGGTTAGTGAGGTTGGATCATCGACATCGGGTTGTTGTTGTTTGTCCCCTCTTGTCTTGCATGCCATTATAGATGATTTTTCTCCTGTTGTGTGTGATCTGAGGTAGGTTTCTACATTTTCCTTCAGTCAGATCCCATTTATGTCTATGAGGTCGGTACCTCATGATACTGGTGTGAGTATTGCATTATAACCTTGAGTTTTTCATCGTGAATAGTCTATGGTTGGAACCATGAGACTTGGTGATGATGATGAGTATATCATGTTATTGTTCTTGGAGTACCATGGTATGTGTTGTTTTGTTGACATTACAAGGACATCAAGATGACTCGACGGGTATGGATAGTCTCAAGATGAAGTTTCTTTCTCATTGGGTTCCCTCAGGATGGGTTGAGTTAGCTGATGCCTATCAGTTGGTCCCATTTTTCTTTGGGGTTTTTGGGGAACATACTGAGTATTCCTATACTAACACCTCCATGGTATTTTCCCACACATGTCTTTTGCCTTTTACAGTCCAAAAGTCTTTCGAAGGAGTCTTAGTATGACTAAGAGTAGGCTGATCTTTGTAGCTGAACTGACCAAAATTTTCATTAGAGCCTGGATGAGAATATTTTCGATAGATGTTTAATATTGATCCACTCTTTCAGAATAGGTTATATGCTTTTTTGGTTTCTTTTTGTGGGCCCTATATTTTACCTTTTTTTACTTGTACTATACTCAGTTTGGGAAAGATGTATGCATGCATTTTAGTTTTTTGTTTATATATATATGAACTATTGTAATGAGGTGCATATGGGTGGGGTATACATGTACATTAGGCGAAGTCCTCATTATGTGTGATACTCTACTTAGCACTGGACGCCAGCCCTTGGCCTATGGAGGTGGGCTGGGGGAGTCACGACTTGAGCCCCATTGGGTCAGGTCATGACACAGTTAAACACTATTTTAATATGAAGAGAATGAATCCAAAAAGAAAAACCTCATTCTTACATTAGACTTACCTAAGTAAAGCCTCTTCAGCTTCAATCTTGGAAGGAATAAAAGTTATTAAAAGAATATTTAATCCTTGGATTAAGAGTGATCCAAAATGAAGTGAATAAAGAAATCTCATGCCCTATAATTTAAAGGTGTACGTAGTCTAGGTGTTACTAGATAACCTCCTGGCGGGGATGGATCATGGGAGAAGACGCTTAATGTGGCGTGGGAGAAGGAGAGGGCATAGTGGGATCAGGGGAAACCATAAATATGATGAGGTAGAGGGAGAGGGGGGGTGGGGGCTCATGAGAACTGAAGAACTGAAGAGGGTGAGGGATATGGTTCGAGGGGATATGGGGAAACTACAATGCCACCGATGTATCGAGCCCAAGGGTCTCAGGGGAAACTAGAGCATGGAAAATGGATGAAGGGAAATTGCAGTGCCAACGAGGGGGGGAAATGATCGGAGTGTCGGTGAGGGTGGAAATGGTGTAGTGGAGAGGGATCGGGGTAAGAGGCTGGGGGGGGGGGTGCTCAGTGGACAGAGGGGCTCATGGGAATGGTGATGATCCTAAAATTTTGTAGCGGTTCTTTAAAAACAAAACATAAATTATGAAATAGTGGTTGTGACACATGGTTTCCCAAAAAATCATCATGGTTTGGAAAAATTATGATTCTTCAAAAATCCTCTCAAACTATCCAAAATCAACCAGAAACACTTATAACTTATCCCAAACAATTCATTGTTCAATAAAACATGATTAAATTAGAAAATTAACTCATAAAACACCTAAAAAATATAAATCCATTACAATATACCCTATAAATACTTCTTATCCTTAAGAAGAGTATCTAGGAATCCTTCTAAAAAACTCATAACAATGGGCCTAAATATTATAATCCCACTCTCATGATTCCTACTGGATCATTCCAAGCCCCCATAAGATCCCAAAAGTGGCACTCTTTACCATTATAACACCTTCTTGCTCCATTGTACAATTTGAACTGGGTATTCTATATACGATATGTGAGGCTCTATCTCAACATCCTCAGTATCAATCACATGTGAAGGATCAACCATATAACACTGTAACTAAGAAACATAAAACACGTCATGTATACCTTGGTAATAAGGAGGAAGGTTTAGATAGTAATCAATATTCCCAACACAATCATAAATTTAGAATAATCCATCAAATCTTAGAGTAGATTCCTTTTTTTTATGAAAAAATTAATTCCATAATCAAGGAGTCACCCAAATGAAAACTCTATCACCAAAAACAAACTCCAAGGTATATATCCTCAAGTTAGTATATGATTTCTTCATACTCTGATCGGTGGTCAACCAATTCATAATCATCTAATCACTCTCTCTGAGGCATCCTATACCATGATTAACCACACCATATATTTATCACCTACCTCAGGATAACATAGAAATGAATGACTTAGATGCATATACAGAGAATCAAAAGGTTCCACATGAATAGAAGTTTGAAAGATATTCTTGTATTTGAATTCAATCAAGGATTGATGATCATCATAATCTCCACAAAAATCCTGGATTCATGCCCAAAAAATATCCTCCAATATCTGGATCATCCTCTCTAATTGACCATTAGTCTGAAGATGATACATTGTACACAATTTCATCTATGTTTCCAAAGACTTATCAATGATCTATGAAATGATAAACTTTTGATAGCTGATCAAAATTCACACAAACCGCATCACAAATCCTTGATTTCTTAGGTAACATCATCAAGAAGTCAATTTTCATGTTATCCCACCTCTACATCAACTATAAATATGTCTAATGTAAACCACCAAGACACTGATACTTAGAAATTACCCTATGGAAGGTATGGAAAAATGAAAAAAACCAACTATGTCTCACTTCATACCAAAACATCAGTATTGACGTTAAATGTCATGGTATAACTATGTTGAACATAGATGAACTACCCACTGTGAAACATGAAAAGCCTCTCATTAGATCCTCTCTCAAGGATACTATCTCTACAAAATAACCATGTAAACTAATCACATCATCATAATCTAACAAGCACCAAGACTCTAGGTCACTACGTTCAAGTTGTTCTCACATCGCTATATACTTAGGATCTGACTCCTGGATAATAATCATCTAGTTTAATATTGAAGATGTTATTTAGAAAGATCCACATGTCTTGAAGCCCTAATCCTAAGTTATATTCATAATAAATTCTTCCATAAAACTCATAAAATTTTATTTTTATGGTGATTGTTTCTCAACAAACTTATATATTATTATAGTTTTCCTACTAAGAGCATCAACAAAGACATTAAATTTTGATGGAGCATAGGTGATCTCGAAGTTGAATGTATATAAATACTGTAACCAAATATTGTACCTCAAATTAATATCTTTATAAGAGGAGATATAACATAGGTCTAGTGACCTGTGTAAAAATACCTTATCATTGAAGAGATAATGTTGCAAACACTCTAGGGTGTGGACCACAACGACAAACTCTAAATCATGTGTTGGATAGTTACACTCATAGGGTAGTAGTTGTTGTGACCATAAGAAAATGCATGATTCCTCAGCATCATTATTACAAAAACTAAGTAATTTAGAATATATTTATTTATAAATAAATTTTATCTCTGGATATCTCGTTTTACATGCAACAATAAGTTTAAACAAACCACGATATTATATTAAAATATTGTTATCTGAACAGGAATGATATAACCTAGATGTTAAATTGGTTAGTATAAATAATATTTACAAATTTAGGAAATATATATAAATTTCCTACTCAATATAAATTTTATTAAAAATAATTATTAAATAAGAACTAAAATTTAATAAAGATATGTTAAATTACCAAAAAATATGTTTTTATCAAAAATGATTTTTATTTTTATTTTGAGAAAATATTATAATTATTTTTTAGAAAAGTAAGAAATTTTATTTTTTAAAATGAAAATAATATTTTAAATCATGAAATTTAAATTAACTTACTATGAAATTTTTGGATTTTTTGAAAAAAATTTCATTGGATGGTGAAATTACTTATTATTTTGATTAAATTGTCACTTATTTTTAATAAATTAATTTATTTTAAAGATGATTATCATTTTATATGATTTAAAATTAACATATGTATTGTTTATTTTTTATTTTCTATAATAAATTATATTTAAATCATATTTATACTAAATTTTAATATAATTTTATTTTTAGGCTTTAAAACACTTTTTTTCTTCTGAAAACTGTTTCAAAGTTCATAATACTTTTCTATTTTAACTAATTAAAATAATACTTAACTATAAATAATAAAAAAAATTCATATATTATTTATATATATATATAAATATTAACTTAAATTAATTTAGTTATGATTACTTTTCATATAGTTATTTTAAGATTATGTTTTTCTTAAAAAATGATTTTCTTGAAAAACCATATTTTTCAATACATTTGCGGGGTTAATTTTAAACTAAATTATGAAACATAAATATATTTAATTCAATAAAATGGATTCCATAATTTTAATTTGAATAATTTATATCACATAATAATTTCAACGTAATTTTTTTCACAATGAATTGTAAAAACAAGAAAAAAAATTAGTAACCATGGTAAAAAAATAAAAGGGTAAAAGTGCTTAACCATATAGGTAAAAAGGATAAAATGTTTAAAAAATGTTTCATTTTAATTTTATAGGTGTTAATTATAATTATATCTCACTAACTATCTTATTTATAAAATTTGGAGGCACGTGGCTTGAGAGTGACTTCCCATTATTGAATTGTTCTGGGTATCTACAAGAATGCCAATCCTCCTCCCTTATAAAAGGGAACCCATTTCCAATTTATTAAACAATTTCAAAAACCATTTGTATTGAAAATGAGTACAAAAATAAATACCTTAATTACCATCCTTAATCCTAAAATACTGGGTTTGATCAGAAAAAAAATCTTGGAAGGCTTTAGGTATAATCCAAAATATTTGATCTGGAGAATAGATAATAGTCTTCATCGAGTTTCTTCTTTTTTCTTACTTTTCCACCATCAATAATTTATTAAAAATTACAATATAATAACAATTATATAAACTATATAATTATATTTTATTATGTTTATGTCATAATATTCATTCACCTTATCTTCCGTCAAATAGGAAATAAAGCCATCATTTATGTGAATGGAGGATTATCTCCTCGCAAACTGCAATAATTCATTTTCCATCATCACCTATGATGTCAGTTCATAATGATGGACTTAATGTTTATATATTATATAAATTAAATATTAATAAATATGGAAAATTAATATATTATATACTTTATTACCTTACCATCCATTGAAAAATGATGACACCATTCATGTGTACAAAAGACTATCGCTCCACAAAGCGATGTGATTCCTTTTTTTATTACTGCATCACATGCATGAAAAATGTAAGGTTATTTAAGGAAATATAAGGATATTTGTGATATAAATATCATTTTTTTAAATTTAAAATAACAATAAACTTATTTCTCTCATGAACTTTGAAAAATAGAAATGTTACAAATGCGTACGTATGACCTACTATCACACAGATTGTAACATAGTTAATTTTTCATAATCAAAATTAGTGGAATTTTTAAAGTTTAATTTATTTATCTAAATGTTGATTATTTCATTATTAATTTTATATATATGATGGAGAATTTTTCCCTTTAACTATGGTCAACACACAGACGCTATTTTGAAAAAATTAATTCAACATATTCAAAATAGAAAATACGAACAAAACTGATTAAGTAATTAAATACGTTATTAAAATAAAGGATGTAAATTATTTAACTATAAGGGATTATAACCTGGAAAAATTCCTTAAGAAATAAAATAATTGATAAAATTTTATTATACAACAGATAAAATACAAACACGACAAGCCTGGACTCACAGAAAGGGTTTCCATCTCAAAACATCCTTCACTAAAATGTATGTTATTTTATATGCATAATTTATTTTATATGGTCTATATACTACCAATTTAAATATTATAACATGAATCCTTCATAATTCATGGTATGTTAAGATCAAATTCACTTACTTAATTCATGGGGATTATGATTCAAAAGTTACCAAAGTGACAGGGGTTTATAATTCAATCTAGTTTTAATTGGGATTGCTTATGCTTGAATTTGAATTAAAGGAAACTATTTGATAATTATGTAATAAAACTATATAATTTGATTATACTTTCTTATTTTATAAATTTTAATGTAATAAAACAATTTTTTTCTCCTAGGTACATAAAATTATTGAGAAAATGGTTTAAATAAAATCTTACATCATTTATCTCTTTGGAAAAAAATCCTTTTCCCCTATAAATCCATGTCACCTAAAAATGTTTTAAAGAATATTTTTAATATTCTAAAATTATTTAATAAATAATTTTGTACAAATGTTTTAATTTTAATAACATTCCTAAAAAATAATCTTCCTATCATTTTCTGAATGAGATACTTTTTGACTTTTCCTATAAAATGGTTAAAAACAATCCTCTACTTATAAGTCATGTACAAAATTACCCACAATAATTTTCTTTGAAGATTCATTTATGTTTCTAAGTATATTTTAGAAGAAATTGATTCCCATATTATATTGTGTATTTTAGTTTTTTAAAGGATATTTTCAATTTGGAAAGGTTATTTTCCACAAGAATGTTGTTTTATCTTTTTTAAAATATATATATCCATCAATAAAAAACCATTAATGTTATGGAATTATTTTGAAATATATATATATCTCTCATTTATATACCTTTCTCACTCTCTCTTCCATTTATGGGGTAATACATGCCTTATTTTTATTTCTCCAATTCCATTATTATGAAATTTCCTTTGATTATGATATGAGGAAAGAATATGTAACCTATTTTCTTTCAATGGGTGATTCTTTTGTTTATGACTTTTGATTTATTTCCTTATATGGAACACATATTCTTGTACATTAAATGAATGTGACTGTTGGGGCCATAATTAAATACCCCTCTAATGAATTGAGTAATGTTTTAGTCTAATGAGACGTCAAGTATGGGATTTTGGAGTGAACCTAATCCATTGTGGGACTTTGTGCACCACGTGATGTTGTGTAGCCAGTAAGCCTTGACTTATGTTTATATCAGGTCTTATTTTGTTTCCTCATTTTTTATCATTCCATGATCTAATAATACCATGTTCTTTACATTGTGTTTCCATGTGATTACTCTTGTAACAACTCTTTTATGATATCATGTTATACATTTGACTGAAATGTTAGGCTTCATTATCAAGTTATTACCTTTACAGGTTTTAACTCACCCCTTTTATCTATATATTCCCTTGGTTATCCTATGAATTTTTTTGATATTAAAATGTTTTAAGAGCTCATTATATAGAATAATGTTTTTTATTTTAACCATACTTTTAGGTAATATAAACCCAATCTTTCAATAACACTAGGCTTCACTATCTTTGGGTTGAAATTAATAAATGTTTATATTAAAAATCATGTAATTATATCTGTAAATGGCTTCAGTCACTATAGATGGTATGAGATAATGTTTTATTAAAACATTGAAAAATATAATGAAAAAACATTAGTTATATCCTTAGGGTTGAGTATAAGGATAATTATATATATATATATGAAAATATCCTAGAATTGTGGTGATGTTTAGAGTGAGTGATTTCCATGAAATTTCATCCATGGATGAATACTACAGGTAGATGTGGTTAAGGAAAATATGTAGCAAGGGGTAATAAATATGAAAAACATTCATCAAGAATGACTCAAGAGTAACCTAGTACCTAAAAATGGGCCTTACTGCATGCCAGGATTGACTATATTGGGGGATTTATTTTATAAACTCACAAACTCTTTATGAACCATTTTGATGGACATGAACAAATTGTTAGGTTATAAAACCTAATAGGAACCATTAATATAGATAATATATATTAAAAACTCGAGACACATAATTTAGGATATAATTATCAGTTAAAAGATATTTTATCTAACTTTACAAGTTTCTATTTTGTATGTTAATGTATCCTAATCTTGTTTCATTATTATTAATTTTATTTAATGGTGGAAAATAGGAGAATTCATGACATCAACCAATATGATGGGAAACATAATTATTTACCTAACAAGATGCCTAACCTAATGGGAATGGAAGTTAGACATCTTATGATCAAGAAATATTAAATTTATCAGATTATGATACCATGTTATTTACAATATATTTCCTTGTAATTTATCATGTGGCTTGTCTTTTATGATATCATATTATACAATTTAATAACATATTTGGATTTATTATCATATTTATTTCCTTATGATCATATTTATCTTAAAATTTTTTTCTATGTATTCACCATTTTATCCCATGTAGTTTTTAGAAGATTAAAGGGTTTAGGAGCTCATTACAGATAATAAAACAAAGAAGTGTTATTTTACCCTCCCATTGATGTATTATGAAACTATTCTTCTAAAGATACTAGGACTCATGATATCTGGGTTGTAATTAATATATTTTTATGTTAAAAATCATTCAATGATATGTGTAAAGGTATTGGGTCACTTTGAGCACAACTTCTAACCCAACACCTAATGAATCGTAGTACACTATGTAACTGATCCAAGGATTTGGAAGTATAAAAAATGGATCAATCATCAATCATATCTTTATCTCAAGAAGATCCTCTTCACACCAATAAAACCATTAAAACTTCACCCCATTCTTTATAATCTTAATAATTAGTGTTTTTAAGTGGGGTAAATGGAGAATTAACCATTTATAGTATTTAGACATACGAAGAAAATTTCAAATTTTAAATACATTTCAATGGTGAAACCAAGATATCACTATTTCAACCTTCTTTGTGTCCACAAAAATTCCCATCTCATAAGTCACATGACCAAGAAATCATTCCTCTCGTATCTAGAAGTTACACTATGAATGATTGGTATAAATATGATGCACATAAAGTGTACTCAATGTGATATGAAGGTGTTTAGAATGTAGCTTAGAATTTTGAAAATATATTAGGATATAATCATAAAGACCATGATTAATGAGTCAAGATATGGATGAAAGATATTGTTCATGAGAGTCATGAAACCTTATGGGGAATTTATTAACCCAAAATATAATAACCCAACTATAATCAACATGTGAATTGCATCTTTAAAATAGATTTTACATTTTTTAATTTTGAGAATATTTACAGGTTTAAAGTTTTAAAGAATTATGCCACTACCCTTATTTAAATAACACATACAAAAGTGGGAACATCAACTTATCATCCATTTTTATAATTTTTTTAATATATAAAAAGATTTAATTTCATGAAATATCATCACAATTTTCATCTTGAACTCATCCTTGTACCTAATAATCCTCTAAAACCTGTGAAAATTATTTTAAAATGTGGGATTAGAAAAAGAATTTTAGTAAGGGGAATATAAAAGGAAATAAATAAACCCGTTATTCCATGAATTCTTATTATTCTAATTTTTATACTGAATATTTTAATTATTTTTCAATATTTTAATAAAATATTTTTTGACATAAAATATCATTACTGTCATTACTTATACTATTCATTTAATTTGACATTGAAAACTACATGAAAACATAAGAATTCAATTCTAGCCCTTTCACGCATCACTAACATGTTATATATATCTAAAAAAGTAGTGGGACACAATAACACAATTAAATTATTTTACTTTTAATATTTTTAAAAGAATTTATTTTATTTTTCTATTAATTGAATTAATATCATGTCGATGTTTGCACAAGAATTTAATGTAATTATTTCATCACTAAAAATAAAAAATAAATTACCATGATAAAAAACATTTATCTAAAATATAATCCTTATGTAACAAAAAATACACTTTGTTTATCCCTATTTCCAAAATCTAGAGATAACAAAACAAATAGAATTACATTTTTGATGTTTTTTAAATAAAATATGAAAAAGCCCAAAAGAAAATAAATATGGAACCAAGTTGCCATATTTTAAAATATTATAAGTATATATATGAATAAAAATTATCCACTATGATAAATAAAAGTTTTATGATCATTTTTAAGTCCTTATTGAATTATTTTTAATCTCAATTACCTAATTTACCTTTACTGTGGTCAAAATTATTTATTATGGTTACTATTAATAGTGATAAAAAATAAAAGGGACCTATTTAAAAAATGAAATAATGATTAAAAATATGAAAATTATTTTCAATGATTCAGTTTATAGAATTATAATAAACTAATTTAATATTAAAACACCAAAACACAATGAAAAGTACTTTTTTTTTGAAAAACCACTTTTACGTATAAGAATGCTTTTATACCAAATTAAATTATAAAATTATTTCTAAATACTATAATTGGACTATGTTTAATCAAAATGAGATAAATAGATTTTAAAACTAATCTAAAATATAATTTTTCATTTTAAATAATTTAAAAGAAAAAATAATTTTAAGGAAAAACTAGTTTTTAACACTATACATTGAAAAATCAAGCTTTTCAGAAAAATAAAAAAATTTAACCATAACATAGTTTTGGTATGACGATTTAAAAATTGATATTTTTTTCAAATATAATTTATAAAAGTTACCTAAATTAGTTTAAACTATTTTCCCAAAAAATAAATTAAATCCACTTTTAAAGAAAACATATTTTTGAAGAATAAAATGACTACTAAAAATTGAGTGATTATTTACTAAGCAGTTATAAATATATTTTTATTGACTAGAAACATTATATATATTCCATAAATAATTTAGGCCTATTATTACTATAACGAATGAATGTTTAATCAATGGAAGTTCCCTTCTTATAATTATGTCATATAGTATAATCACATGAAATCACAACTCAATAAACTAATAAGTACTATGTGACCCTTAAACATAATATTTTCACTTCTGTGATTTGAATATTGAAAATCTGACATACACGGTTTTGATTAGTAAGATATTTGGAGTTCTATAAGACAAACTTAAATTTTAGTGAATAGTAACTGACCCTTATGAATAGTATTGTTACCTTTATGAATAGTAATACAACTCTTATGAATAGTAAATCTTCTATGTGAATAAGTAAACCTAGAAATAAAAGTATATGTAAAATTTATCCATATTAAAAGTGAAAATATGATATAATAATATCAAAGTGTTGGTATTTTTTGAGTCATGTACATTAAATTACAATTTTAGGATTAATTTTATAATTTAAAAGAAAATTTATCTTCATAAAATGTATTCGTAAATAATTATTTTGACGGATTATGATTATATGATAATTTTAAGAGCCCTTAATTTATTTTTCAGTGTTTTAGAAAAGCATTTATAATTTTAAAATTTTTATTTTAAACTAAATAATTATTTTAATTAAAAATTAAATTTCACATGTTTAGAAAATTATTTTTTTAAAATGGAGTTCCTTTTTGTGTTCTACATTTCAAAAAATTTTGGGGGTGAATTTTTTGGGATTTGTTTTGAAATACTTGAATTTTTGGTGAATTGTAAAATATGGTAATTTTCATGTATATATACATTATATGTTAAATACACTATTTATTGAGTCATAAAATATGTAAGAACCTTGGTTTCGAACACACATGTACATATTACTATTTTATTCATAAGAATAAATACTATTACTTTTCTGAAAAAAATAATAATAAATGAATAAAATATTGAGAAAACCCTCCCCTCCTCCATTATAAAAACAACCCTTACCCCCTCTTCTCTTCCCTCATATCAAGCCTTGTTCCTAGTAAAAATTATACTCCAATCCCTCTATAATCCAATCTCCAACTACCATAAGCCCTCGGTCTCTTCAAAAGACCAAATCCTCTCCCTTAAAGAGGTTCTCAAGGAAGATATATTCAAGAGGTAAATTACTCTTTTCATTCCATTTATTTTCTTTCTAGTTCCATTATTTTATTTTTATTCCTTAACCTCTCTTCATACAAATGTTATGATAAATATATTACCTTATATGTATTGGGATTTTGTTATTATAATGGAATAATTCATCATCATCTCTCATTTCCCCTCATTTTATAGTATAAATGAAAACACTGTCTGAGTTGTGTTAATTTCCCACATTCATGGACAATGTGTTTTTAATTTCTATTATAGTCTTCAATTCAAGTCATGAAACAATTTTTATGGTTTAAAAATACTATATTATATGTATTATGTATAATTTATGGTTTTTGAATATTTTTTACAGATTATATTAATTTATAAATCAAAATGTTTTTGATTTTATAAAAAACCACCTTTTAACCAAAACAGTTATCATTAATGTTTTATATAATGATTCATTATCACTAAAAATAACCAAATGAATTTTATAACCTATCAATCTAATGGATGATCAATAATTACATGTAACTCAAATTCGGGAAAACCGTTCTCATCTTACTTGTTTATCTTTACATGTATATAAGTAAATCAATCACGAAAACCAATGAAACAAACAATGAAGTGGAACCTCTTAACCCATCAAAAAGGTCATGAATGAACATAATAAGTTTATACTAAATAAATTACATAACTAAGAGGTTATAGAAATATTAATTAATTAATTTAATTTCATTATCTAGGACATTAAGATCAGGTGAAGGACACCATCAGACTTAAGGTAAGATATTCTACCAGAACCTCCATTATTCTTTCAGGATTCTCTATCATTATTTTTACCAAAATAAAGTTATATATTATTTTATTTACATATTATAAATGATTTTTAAATTCTCCAAACTGATGTATCAATATCCATTAATCATTCTATTTTGGGGACATATATGTCTTAAAATGATTCTCTCAACAATTATTCCCGATAAGAAAGTTTGTTTTAAGGAAACTTCCCGAATTCTTAACCAATTTCAAGTTCACTATATAATCTATTTTAAGAATATATTATTTTTATAAAATGAATATTTTTATTATTAAAACTTTATTGGTTCCCTTATGGTTTTATATAAAATATTATTCTCTTTTATGTTTTAAATGACCTTTTATATTTTCCATTAACCGTACTAAAATATTTTAATTCTAAAGTTTTGTAAGTACTATTTTTACATGTTATTACTTCAAGTGACATAAATTTTCACAATATATTCATATTATAACTTATTATTTTCCATGTATGATCAATTCCTTAACTTCATGGACATCTTTATGATACTGCCATTTGTTATTCACTATACATAATTATGATACTCAATTCTTAGGATGGGTAACCCATATGTTTTTGTATGATTGATTATGTATGATTATATATGTGAAAGTCATATTCATGAACATTAATGATGGGTGTGACCAGATAGTTCTCCAATGCATTGGGTAAAGTTGAGTCTCATGAGACGTTATATGCAACAGTCTTGGTGGTTAACAATGACTTGTGCTACTCTATGTGCAATGAGCCTTGACTCGTGCTAAAGTCATGTTTTATATTGTTTAAACATTACTTTGAATCCATGTTTATATGATCCCATGTTTATATTTTATGATTACATATGTTACATACATTTTTATAACATTCTGCCATCCCTTCTAACCCATGTACTACAGCTTTATTCTTATGTTTATTCCTTTACTGGGATTTTTAGCTCATCCCTTGGTTCATGTTATTCCCAAGTTATCCTATGATGATGTTTGAGAAAAATGGAAGTTAGAGACTCTTTAAGAAAAATAAATAAGGATAAATGTTATATTTATTCCCATGCTTTAATTTTTATATACCCAATCTTCCAAGACACTAGACTTTATGATCCTTAGCTTGTAATATGATGTTTTACTATACTTAAAATCATGTAACGATATATGTAAAAGGCTAGTGTCACTATAGTTGGTATCAGATGATGGCCTTGTTTTTTTAGAGATTAAGAATAGGGAAATTTATTTAGAACCATAAAGATGAGACAAAGTATAATAAAACATCCCTAAATTTTGGTAAGTATAGAGAAAGTGATTTATCAAGAAAATATATCTTTGTCTGAATAAAAAAAAGTGGATGTGAGTTTGACACAAATGTGTCTATGGGTAAAATCCTAAAACACCACTTCGATCTAGACTCAAATAAGAACTAGTTCATGAAAATGGGCCTTGTTTCACTTCTAGGGTTTCCACTATAATAGGATATGCTTTGTAAAACTCATAAGCATAGTACGGACCATTATTAATGGAACAAAAAAAGAACTTATAAGAATATATGTTATGTAAAAAAAATAAGGATAACAAACATTGAATCCAAGGGAAACAAAAATTAGGATATAATTTTCCATTAATTTTTTTTATCATTGTGTGTTTAAAATTTTCTTTTTATGGTTAATAGCTATGTATTCAAACCCTCTAATTGTATGCTATTTTTTTAGTTCAAAGAGGCAAACTGAAGAATATATTACAAAAATCAATGTGATAGGGAATGTAAATATTTCCCTAAGGATATTAAAAATATGATGAGAGAGGTGCTCAAATCATCATTATAATACTTGATTAGCTGGTTCAATTTAGTAATAATAACTTGAATCATGCATAATTCCCTCCTCATCCAAGGAAAGAGCAAGTTGCTCTCGAATCCTTCATGCGGAAAAGTCCTCCCATGTTTAGTGGATATTTTGATTCCCTCCCCATGGAAAAGTGGATTATATCCATTGAAAGTATATTCTCTATCCTCTAGTTCTTAGAATAGGAGAAATTTGTGCTGACGGTCAATCATTTTGTTGAGGAAGCTGATTAGTGGTGGACACTGATCAAGAATATGAAATCCCAGGAGGAAATAGTTTCCATGGATGAGAATGAGTTCAGGTAAATGTTATTTAGTAAATATTATAACTGAATCCTCCATGTAAATATTGAAAGAGAGTTCCTCGTACATATGTAGAAGGAAGATGAGTCAATCCAGGCATATGAAGAAAATTTCATAAGTTCTGCAAGATACGCCTCTAACTTTGTCTTAAACACCGAAATCAAGGTGGATATATATTTTTAGCAGACTAAATATGATTCTATGAAAAGCATTGGAGATTTGTTACTTTGATATTTATTAGGATATTGTCTTTTGTACCCTCAATGTTGAAATGGAGATCACAGACTCTCAATGGTCTCATGGGACTGATGACAAAAAGAAGAATATATAGTCTAATATGGATGGTTTGACAAATAAATACAGTGATGGAAGGAATATCGAACATCCCATGTGTCAAAATTGTGGGAATATACATCCTAGGAACTATATAAAGGATACCAAGAATTGATTAAATGTGGAAGAATGTGACATCTTGCTATGAACTACTGAAGGTATATAAGGAATCCCACTATTGTGGAAAAATATAGGAATGTTTAGATCAACGCTTAGCCTGTAGTGAATTGTTAAAACTACAAGGATCCTAGGCATTATGGGAATAATTTTCCTAAGCCATGGGTTGTTGAAAGAAATCAACAACAACCTAAATGGAAACAAGGAAGGTCTTATGCTATCACTACTACTGAGGTGGAGCCAAAAAATTATGTGGTGATAGGTACGCTAGTTATTAATTCAAGAATAGAGAACGTACTACTTGATTCTCATTCTAGGCATTCATTCATATCGTGAAAGTTTAGTAGAAATATTCAAACAGAAACCCAAAATTTTGATGTTGATTTATCTGTGAGAACAGAGAATGGGTAAATTATTAGATCCAAAGTATATAACTCCTCCCCTGTTAAATTTTTTGGATTGAACCTCCCAGAAAATATCATCATACTTCCTTTAGTGGGGTTTGTTGTTATATTGGGAATGGATTGGATATCGTTATACAAAGACAACATCGACTATTGGGAAAGGAATATCACTATTTACAACTCTAGTCATCCTCCAATTCATTAAACGAGTAAGGAGAAAGATTAATCACCTTTAAAATCGTTGCCTCAAGTGTGGATATTATTGCCTTATGATAAATAATGTCTAGCTCAAATGATTGAGACAAAGGGGATGATACTTCTTAGAGATATGCCCATCATGAGGCATTACACAAAATCATTACCTAAAGAATTTCTTAGCCTTCCTCCTGATTGATTGGTTGAGTTCTCAATTGAACTTATTCTAAGATCTCTACCTATATCAAATACACATTATAGAATGTCCATCATAGAGTTGGAAGAGCTGAAGAAGTAGTTATAGAAGAATTTGAATAAGGGGTTTATATGCCTGAGTGCTTCACCAAGGGGTGTACCAGTACTCTTAATCATGAAGAAGGATGGATCAATGAACATATAAATTGATTATCATGAGCTCAATAAAATCATGATAAATAACAAGTATCCCCTACCAAAGATATATGACTTGTTCAATCAGCTTTATGGGCCTAGTTATTTCTCAAAGGTGGACCTTCGGTCAAGATATCACTAATTAAAGGTGAGGAAGGAAGATATTACCAAGACCACCTTTAAAAATAGGTATGGAAATTATGATTTCATAGTGATTCCATTCATACTTACTAATTCTACACCAATATTCATGGATTTAATGAATAGAGTATTTAGAGATTACCTCGAGAAATTTGTGGTAATCTTTATTGATGAAATTTAGATATACTACAAGAGAAATAAGGAACATGTGGATCATTTTAATTCTATGATAATGACTTTTTGAAGGGATAAAAGTTATGCCAAGTACAGTAAATGTGGTTTATAGATGGATTAAATATCATTCTTGGGGTATGTTATCACCATCAAAGGGATATATGTGAACCCTTCTATGAAAATGGAAATTAAAGAGTGACCCAGGTCAACATATGTAATAGAGATACAAAGATTTTTTGTTCTAGCTGGGTATTATCAATTATTTTTGAAGAACAGATCATGATTTGGAAACCCAAAGACCAAGCTAACACGGAAGGGGGTGACGCTTTTATGGACCCAAGAATGTGAGGAAATATTTAAAGAGATTAAAAAGAGTCTTATCACTACGCTAGTACTCACACTCCCAATAAGTGGTAACTCTTTTGGGTGTACATTGATTTTTCAAAGAAAGGCTTAGGATGGGTGATGATGAAAAATGATAAAGTGATTACCTACACCTCAAATAAGCTCAAAATCTAGGAGAAAAACCATCCTGTGCATGATATGGAATTGGATACTATAATCTTTGTGTTGAAAATTATGCAGCATTATTTCAATGGGGAGAAGTTTGAGATATATAATGATCACAAGAGTCTTAAATATATATTTACACAGAGGTATCTTAATATGCGCTAGTGAAGATGGTTAGAGATCATAAGGGATTATGACTCCTCAATCCTCTACCATCCTAGTAAGGAAAATAAGGTAGTAGAGTCTATAAGTAGAAAGGATCATATATCTTTATCAATGATGAGGGGAGAAGGATCCAATATTTTTAGATTTTCAAAGGATGAACATGAGAATACTTAAGGGATGCAAATAATTCATCCTTTCTAAAATGGTTTCTCAACCATACCTCATGGAGAAAATAATGGTTCCTTAAAGAAAATACGTGGAAGTTTAGATTAGGGTGGAAGCTATTAGAAATGGGAAATCCTTAGCGTTCAAGATTGATGAGGAAGTTGTTATAAGATTTGGGTCACAATTATGTGTACGAACCAATTAAAATACAAAGAATGATATTTCGAATGATTCACTTAGCTAAACCATCTCTATTCACATAGGACACAAAAATATGTATCAAGATCTATGAGAGAACTTTTGGTGGGACAATATAAAGAAGGAGATTGCTGAATATACATCAATGTTCTTGGTATGTCAAAAAGTGATGGCTGAAAGATAAAAGTCTAAGGGGATGATGTAACCACTATCCATAACAGCATGGAGATGGGAGAACATCACCATGGACTTTGTCTTTGGACATTCAAGGACATCCATATGAATCAATTCTATACGGGTCATTGTGGATCGTCTTACAAAGACAGATCACTTTATCAAAATTCCAGAGGACTTCTTATTGGATCAAATTTTATGAATATATATCAAATTGGTTGTAAGGATGAGTGAAGTACCACTATATATTGTATCCAATAGAGATCCGAGATTAACCTCGATGTTCTGAAAAAATCTCCAACATGCTCTAAGAACTGAACTGAACTTCAGTAAGACTTATCATCTTCAAATTGATGGACAATCGAAGAGAAATATTTAGACACCAGAAGAAATGTTGAGAGAATTTTATATGGACTTCAAATGAGGGTGGGAATAACATCTTCCAATGGTCTAATTATTTTACAACAACAGTTTCTAGTTGAGCATCTCAATGGAACCATATTAATCCCTTTATGGGAAAAGGTGTAGAACACTGGAATGTTTGGATGAAGTCGGTGAGTGTAAGATTCTAGAACTTGAAATGGTTAAAGAAATGGTGGAAAAGGTGAAAAAATTTCAGTATCACATCAAGGAATCCCAAATTAGACAAAAGAGTTATGGGAACAATCCTGAGATTTGGGAAGAAAGGAAAGCTAAGTCCCAAGTAAATTGGCTCCTTTGAGATCCCTGATCATGTCAGAGCTGTGGACTATCGACTAAAACTTCCAACAACCATGTCTAAAGAAAATGATGTATTCCATGTATCTCTCTTAAGGATATACATACCAGATCCTTCACATGTACTTTATTAAGAGTAGGTATAGTTAAAGAATGATATTTCTTATGAGGAGTAGCCAATGAAGAACTTGGACTGTATAGATAAATGTCAACGCAATAAGACCACTCACCTTGTCAAAGTAATATGGAGGATCTTTATGTATGAAGGGGAAAACAATAAATGGAGAAGGAAATGATGGAAAAGTACCCACACTTATTTATGTCATAGAATGTAAAACAAAATTATTGAGAGAAAAAATTTTATAACGGGGTAAGAATGTATTGACCAAAAGTTTAATCAATGGAAATTCCATTCTTATAATTAGGTCGTATATTATAATCACATTAAATCAAAACATAATGAACTAATAATTACTATGTCACCTTTAAACATAATATTTTCATTTCAGTGATTTGAATTTCAAAAATTTAACATGCACAGTTGCGATCAGTACGATTTTTGGAGTCCGATAAAAAACATAATTTTTGGTGAATAGTAACTGAACCTTATGAATACTAATTTTAACCTTATGAATTTTAATATGAACCTTATGAATAGTAAACTGTTCATATGAATAATTAACCTTACCAATGAAATTACAAATAAAATTTATCCATCTTATAAGTGACAATATGATATAATTATATCATAGTGTTGCTATTTTTTGAGTCAAGTATATTTAATTACAATTTAATGATTAATTTAATAATTTAAAATAAAGTTTATTTTCTTAAAATTTATTAAAAAATAATTATTTTGATGGTTTATGATGATATGATTATTTTAACAGACCTAAATTAATTTTTCGATGTGTTAGAAAAGCAGTTTTAATTTGAAGTTTTTTATTTTTCAAGTAAATTATGATTTTTAATAAAAATTAAATTTCACATATTTATAAAATAATTTTCATAAAATGGTGTAAATTTTTTAATTCAACACCTTAGAAAATTGTTTCAGTGGTTTTTTGTAATTATTAAAAAATACTTAAATTTTTGGTGAATAGTAAAATAAGATAATGTGTTGTATATAAACATTATATGTCAAACACACTATTTGTTGAGTCATGGATTATGTAAGAACCTTGAGTTATAACTAAAATGTACATTTTAATATTTTTTATATGATTCAATACTATTACTTTCCTTGAGAAAATAAATAAAATAATGAATAAAATATTGAGAAAACCCTCCTCTCCTCCATTATAAAAACCACCCTCACCCCCTCATCTCTTTACTCTTATAAAGCCCTGTTCCTAGTAAAAATTCTACTCAAATACCTCCCTAATCTACTATCCCAATTCCATAAGTCATTGTTCTCTTAAAAATACTAAATCCTCTCCCTTGAAAAGGTTCTCAAGGAAGATATATTCAATAGGTAAATTCCTCTTTTCATTTCTTTTTTTTTCTTTCAAATTCCATTATTTTATTTTTCTTTCGTCACCTCATTTCATCCAAATGTTATGATAACTAAAATTCCTTACATGTATTGTAATTTTTTATGATAATTAAATAATTAATCATCATATCTCTTTCCACCTCTTTTATACTAGAAATGAAAATAACATCCCAAATGTGTTATTTTCTCACATTCAGGGATGATGGGTTTTCAATTTCTATTAAAGTCTTAAATTCTTATCATGAAACAATTTTTATGGTTTAAAAATACTATAATTTATATATTATTTATAATTTAAGTTTCATGAATCTCCTATACCCATGATATCTATTTATAAAGAAAAATGTGTTCGATGTGATAAAAAACCACCAATTAACCACAATAGATATCATTAATTTTTTATATGATGATTCATCTTCACTCTAAATAACCAAATGAATTTTATAAACAATTAATATAACTTGTGATAAATAATAAAATATAACTCAAATTCTGTAAAACCAGTCTCATCTTACATATTTATCCTTACATGTATATGAGTAAACCAATCAGGAACACCAATGAGACAAAAAATAAAATTGAACCTCTTAACCCAGAAAAAAGGTCATGAATGAAATTAATATGGTTATAGTAAATCAATTACAAAAATAAGAGGTTTTAGAAATATTAATTAATTAATTTAATTTTTTTATATAGGACATTAAGATCATGTTAAGGACACCATCAGACTTAAGGCAAGGGATTCTACCAGAACCTCAATTATTCCATAGGGTTTCTCTAACTTTTATTCCCAAATGAAGTGGTCAGTCCTTTTCTGTACATATTATAAATTCTATGTGAATGATCTAAACTCTTGTATAATGAGCATTCCATCATTATATTTCAAGAATATAAATTTTTTTAAATGATTCCTTCCTCAATTATTCTCGATATGCAATTCCATTTTAAGCGAACACTCCAAATTCATACACAATTTCAAGTGTACTATAAAATATATCTTAAACTACCATTATTTTTATAAATCCGATAATTTAATTATGAAAAAAATTATTGTTTCACTTATGGTTTTATATAAAATATTATTTCCATTTAGGTTTTAAAGGAACATTGATATTTTTTTAACCACACTAAAATGTTTTAACTTGAATGTTTCATATGTACTCTTTTTTACATGTTATTACTTCAAGTGACATAAATATTCATGATATATGACCATTATACCCAATGATTGTTCGTGTATGACCAATTCATTCCCTTCATGGATATTGTTATGAATCTCCCATTTATTTTTCTTTATGATAAGATTATGATACCCAATTTTTACAATGGGTAACCCTTACGTTTATGTATGATTGATTATGTATGATTATATATTTGGAAAGAATATTCATGAACATGTTATGATGGGTTCACCTAGATTGCATTCCAATTCATTTGGTAAAGTTGAGTCTCATGAGACATTATGTGCAACAGTCTAGGTAGTTATCCTTGGCTCGTGCTACCATGTTCAACAGTCTTGGTGGTTAACCTCGACTTGTGATAATCTATGTGTAATGAGCCTTTACAAATGCTAAAGTCATGTTATAGGTTCTCTCCAAATTACTATTAATCTATGAATATATTATACCATGTTTATATGTTATTATTCCATATATTCCATGCCTTTTTATATCATTATGTCAAGCCTTCTAACCCTTGTGCTAAAGCTTTATTCTTATGTTTATTCTCATACTAGGATTTTTAGTTAACCCCTTTGTTCATGTTATACCTAGTTTATAATGTGAATATTTTTTAGCACAAAGGATGTTAGGGTATCCTTATAAACACTAAATAAAGAGAAATTTTATATTTAGTCCCATGTTTTAAGTTTTATGTACCTAGTCTTCCAAGACACTAGACATTATGATCCTTGGATTGTAATAAGATGCATTCCCATTCTTAAAATAATGTAATGATATATGTAAAATACTAAGGTCACTATAAATACCATCTAATTTGTTTTCTAGGTTATAATAATCATATTTAGATAAAAATATCTTCTGGTTCATTTATGATCAATATTGCATGTTGTATATGCATTCAAACATAGATTTATTTTCAAAAAACTGTGGTGTTACATTAAAGTCATGATGAGATACTCATACACACCATATATACTAATGAACATACTCTTAGTTTTATACTCCTCTTTTATTTTTAATTTATGGTAGCCCAAAAAATTTCAATCTTGGAGAACCACTAGTCTCCCCATAAGTGATCAAAGACATAATCAACCCTAGGTAAGGGTTACATATTCTTCACAGTATCCTAATTGAACATCTTGTCGTCAACACAATGACATTGAATATCATCTTAATTCTTATAAAACTGTATGTGAGAAAAACAAAGAGATGTTATCATTGTGGAAAATTCCTTCATCTCTAGGTGCTCACGATGAATCTTGAGTCCTATCAACATAGCCAGTTCCATTTTATAAGAGGGAATCAAAATAGGTCACTTTCCTGCAATGAGTTTGATATCAAACTCCAACCTTTGGAAAAGTGGAATACTTGAAAAGTCATATAGAAATACATCCTCATCAAGATCAACTATATGATTAAAAGAAGATTACCTATCATCCGGTTCATCTATGATAGATAGGATTTCTAACTGAGATATAATATCCCCAATTTGGTTCAAATATGGTACAAATCCTTTGGTTTTAACATACCACTCACCAGTAATTAAAAACGTAGCTCCATTAGGTGAGGAAAAATATACACACCTCTAATATCTATAAATGTGATCATGAATGCAGGTCAACCAATCTGTTCCATGAATCACATCAAAGGTAGTCATCTCAAGTATTATGAAATATCAAATATGTCCATAGCCAGAAATAGTTACATGGAACTATTGAAATATCTATATATAATAAAATTTCTTCCCCAATGGAGTGTTAATAGAAATAATATCGTAATATAACTTAATTGGTAAGTCGAGTCCAATAACAACATTAGAAGAGATAAAGTAATGAGAAGAACCATCTTCAAATAATGAATTATATAAAGAATATGTGATCTAGACCGACGTCAAATGGTTGATGGTCCCTAGATGTGGTTATCTAAAACCTAGTCATTGTATATGATCAGACTACGTTAACTCTGTTTCCCAAACTCTAGGTTCATGACTCACCTGAGTCAATGTCTTCTGAGGAGTTTGAACTTACTACTGAGGACCAAAACTTGATCCATCAGTTATAGATCACATCTATCTTGTACCCCGGTGAAAACCTAACCTCAATTCTCTAGAGAAGAACAAGATGAGATGCCTCATTTTCCACACTACCTACACTTTCTTAGGGGAATATGGTATAAATTGTGATAATATCTAATTTTTTTGAGTAGTTTAAGAACAATTAACCTCATCCTGAGGGGGATAAAGAATCCATCGTCTTCTTGAACCTTCTTACCACCAACCTTATTCAACTCCGTGATATTATTATTCTTACTACTATAAGAGAGACTTTCCATATTAGTAAGAGGTCCACATCCTTGAGTAGTTAAGGATGGAATAAGACCAAATTATTGATCCTCCTCTAGGTCCTTCGCATTAGTCAAGGCCTTATGTAGAACCTATGGTTATGTAGTCAGATATAAAATCCAAAAATACAATCTAATATTAGGATGAAGAACAATCTAAAACTTTTTGGCCTTCAATGACTTATTTTTTAATAAGAGGGGATAAAAATGAAGTATTTTGATGAAATGAGAGGAGTATGTAAATACCATCAAGGACCCCTACTAAAGCTTGATGAATATCTGGGAACATTCTAGATCCAGCATGTCAGAAATTAATTCCTCAATAAATAGGTTCTTAAAAGAATCCCAAGAAAGTCCCTCACATATTCCTACTTTTCCCATGAAACTAAAAGATTTCCTAGAGTGTCCCTAAACCGTAAATGCTACTAGATTGACCAATCAATCTTATAGAGTCTCAACCAAGTTGAATATTAGACCAATTATATCTATCCATTCCTCAAAATCCTGATTTATGATACTACCCTGAAAGGCTGGAGGATACTAGGGTTGGAAGTCACAAGCATAGTCAATAATTATCCTCTATATTACTCCACTATGGGTATTTATATTTTGAAATACTCTAGGATGGAGTAACTCCAATTCCAGAACCACTGAAGTAAGTGCAAGAGGTTTCTCACCTGTATCCTCCTGCATAGCCTATGGTGGAATTTTTGAATGCTTCCTTAAAGAAGAATTGAATAATCTCAAAAGTTTCACTTTATGAAATTCCAAAAAAACATCTTAAATGACCACAAAAACATGCTTATGGATTTTTTTTTGTAGTTATAGGGTACACTTAAGGGATTTCTATGAAATGAAATAGTAGAAGGACACCCACAATAAGAAGTAACAACCCACCTAGTACTATACATAGATATCCATACATACACAGTATTCGTAATCACATATATACAATTCATAATAGTTTTATAAATGTCAACTAACTAAACCTATATAGCTATATTGCAATAAAAAACCTATATATATCACTCAACAAAGAATATTGATCTGTCCTAAAATGATATCATGATCAAGGTATTAAAATAAAGAGCTACTATATATAAATAAATAGGTATATATATGACATGTGATACTATATACCTATCATGATTAATGAACGCACAAAAATCCTATAAAACTACCACATCAATCCTATCAATGTTAACATAGAGGTATGTTATACATGAGTTTTCTAGGCCCATGAAAAATTCCTTAACCAATTTACACTCATGCTATCTCATTTATACCATGTTCTAGAATAAAAAATAAGAAAATAAAGGAAAATTATCCTCTAATACCATTTTTTAATTCCCAAAACTAGATTTTAATGAACATCACCTGAGAAGATATGCCAAAAATCCCCACTCATTCCTCCCCATATATAAGAGGCTATCGACTAGTGGTGTGGGTTTGAATTCTATCAGGGGGTAGAATATACCTCAATAATCCTAGCCATACACCATAAGAATAAATAATATGAAATTACTCAGAGTATCAAGGTGAAAGAAAAAGTACCATTATGAAATAAAAAAAGTCACCCATGTCACATATATAAATAAAATGGGCTTTGAATGTAGAAATAAAAACTAAAGTATAATAGTGAAACCAAATAAATAATAAAATGACGTCGAAATCACTTATATTCCATCCCTGTACTACTACCAAATCCATGATCCTCAATAAGATATATTCCACAAGTCACTTTTCCTTACCTTGATCCCTAATCATGAAGTCTGTAAGTGAATAATGATGCCCATGCAAGATGACCATAATAAAACCTAGTAATAAACAACCAATGTGTCCTTAATATATGTGAATAGGTATAATAAGAGTATCCCCTAATAATAATAAAGTTTCATGAAATTATAAGAAAACATACATTGAGAACTCATGTGATAACCAAATCAATAAAAGCCCTGACTATACTTACCTCAAATCCATGATTAAAAAATATTCAAAAAAATATGTTGGGAGTGACCAAGTGCTAGAAAAAATATTGGTGAACATGTCTTTAATCGGTCTCAAGAATCAAGTTAGATCAAGACATAAGGTTGTTGAATTATAGATCCATCATGGGTTAGGCCATAAGTCCATCATATCTTGATAGTACATTGGGCTTGGAAATAAGGCTATTATAACCCAACCCTTTGTCTTATGTCAGGCCATAAGGTCCTCATTCCCCTACTTCGATTTCCACAGGTGTGGATTTAGGGCCATAATACACCTATCCTATATCCAGTTCCATCAATATCATTATATCATGTCATAAACACTCCCCCACTATAGGATAACCATATTTCAAGGATCCACATATCCTGAGTAATAGTGAAATTTCTAAAAAGGATTTGTAATAAGAAATAATATGGTAGATTATATAGGGTAATAACATATCATGCCATCATGAGATTTATTAGAAACATATAAGAACATGAAATCATAATCAAAATCATTAAAAATATACACAATCATACTCATAGAATCAATAAATTCTGACAAAAGTATTAAATCAATGAACCAATAGTATAGAAGGACACAAAATGGTAAGGAACGTAATACCCAAATATTTTTTATGTTAAAATCTGAAACCCATTGATAAACCATACTCAACTCACACTCGAGTTCTAACGAGATTGATCTCGCACACAAAAATTCCCCAAAACTGATCCCAAATCAAACACATCAAGGTTCTATAATTAGATTCAATAATATTCTATTCATATAGAAAAGGGTTCACACCAATATTCCTAACAGGATTCACAAAAGTATATGTAAGTTTGATTGATCAAATAAGTTGTTTTTGATACTCCATATCTTCTACCATTCTAGAAAATACTAAATAAGTTATCTCTAGATGGAATTTTAATCCATATATATATATATAAATTAATTTCAAAATATATGATTATCCTCCAGGGAAAAAGGATATATTTAGAAGAAACCTAAAGTATTAATATATTTGCAACACATACCATAATTATCAATCATCAATGCACATGGATCCTCCATATTCAATCCTATAAGAAAGGAATTATCAAAAAAAGGGTTTTGGTGTATATAGATTATATAGGGATATATTTTGGACGAATAATGGGTAAAAATGGGAACTTCATGTTTATGAAAAGATATTTTCAGATAATTAAATCAGTCATTCAGGGTGTCGTCTCACAGTTTGGAAAAGCATGCACATAGCATGTGATGATTTTTAACTCTTTTGGGAACCAATACAGTTTAATAAATCATTTTATAATTGTGATTTTGGACATTGAACCACATCACATAGTTTTTTAGGTGTGGCCACATAGTTTGATTAATAGTACACCTTTACCATGTACCACCCCCAATGTTAATCCCATTCTCCACATAGTTTCATAAAGAAAAATCATGGTTTATGAAAATAGTTCTCTAACTGTGCACCTTTCAAAAATCATTTTAAACTATTTGAAACAAAAAAAAACTCACAGAACTGTACCCAAACAATTCATAGATTAAAAAATGTATTAAAGGGTAAAATTAACTCATAACACACATAAAAAATTAGGGTCAATTAAAAATAATATATAGTATATAAGAATAAAAGTTGAAACTTTTGGGTGATGGATAAAGATGAATGGTTTCTGTTAATGTTATCAAAGGTTCTTGTCAAAAAAACCCATTGGGGGATATTATTACTAAAAATAATCTATAGAATTTTATGGGTTATTTTTGTTGAAAAATAATAGTTTTATCATCTATAATACTCATAAATTCCATGATGAATATTTACATAGAGTCTCAGAAGACTTAGAGCATGTTTGGAGGAATGCTGGTTTGAGTTTTGGAATAATGACTCCATATATTCCATGGTGCATTAATAGAAATAGTGTGTCAGTGAAATTTTTTTGTGAAATGGTAGGAGGGTTGCAGGTGTATTCTTAGTACTCTTATTATTTTAAATAGGAAAGATAATAGAACTATTCCATGGTTTAGGGAATTTAGTAATTATAAGCGGTGTTTTTTCATTCATTAGTTATTTTATTATTTTTCCATTCATCAATCAATTAATTTATTGGTTTTTTGTTTATTGATTCATTTGTTATTTTATTAATTCATTTCCCCTTTCATTTATTTATTCATTTTTTGTTCATTCATTCATTTTTTACTTGTTCATTTTTACTTTTAATTATTCATAAGTTAAAAATAGTTTCCAAGATCTATAAACAGGGGTTTTATCTCACATGGTCTGATGAAAAAAAATCCCAATAGAGAATAGGAAAAGTTAGAATGAGAATCGTATTTCTTATTGTGTTCTAACATATGATTAATACAAATGAGCAATTTTAGTTATCTATACAATGAAACAAAGAATTTTTTCATTAGGTTTTCTAAAATCCTTTTAGAAGGGGAAACAATTTATGGAGTAATAAATTTAATTTTTAATTTTTACTAGTAGTCCAATATTACATGGTTATAGGTATACTAAATCATGGTGGATGTTAGATTCAAGATATCAATTTTAGAGATTTATAGGATATTGTATGTTTTAAGGTTATTTATTTTCTATTCAATGATTGATAATCTTTAAAATGGGTACGGTGGAGCTATATATGGTTTTATAGTTTAAGATGAAGTTAATATTCCCATTTATAATATCCTATCTTTTTAGAGATATTGAGTGGCCCAAATTTAATTAGTTTTAATCATATTTATTGGAAATTCTTAAATGAATTTTTCCATTATTATTAAGTAAAATTTATGATTTTAAATAAGGAATACATAATGGTTTTATTTCAATATTATAGGCATCTTGAATTATAAAGAGTGAATAATATAATGGTTTATATTGATAATAATTAAGAGAAGGAATTATAAATCATACTAGAAATATGAGAGGGTTATTCAACATTTTTTCTAATTAGATGATTTTGGGGATTCATCACATTTTATAGAGGATAATAATGATACACCATCATATATATAATTTATATTCTTGGATCATGAAATATTAAGGAATATATTGGAGGATAGTTAATATTTTTATGTGAGAGAGATTAGTGAGCTGTCAACCATTGAGAATGTTGTAAACCATGAGAGTTTACAAGATCAATGTGAAATTTAAAAAAAAAAGAAAGCGTGTTTAGTTGATTTGTGCATATCAAGACACCACTATTGAATGACCCTTAGACATAACATAGCGAGGGTGAACCAATTAAAAATTGCTTGTGTCTGTCTTTATTTAATTTACAACTTCTATATTAGTGGAGGGTTTTTCTTAATTGTGATAGAAGACCATTTTTTGGGTCATTTGAAATCAACATACCTTGATTTACTACAATTATTAGGGTATCATAATTACATTGGACCAACAAGATCAATTATATAAATATCAATATTTGTATTTGGTATAGAATTAAATTGATTATTAAGTAATATAAAACACCCCAATTCATCCTTATGTGTGACTTTAATTTATAAAGTACCATTTCAAAATCCCAATTTACTGTTAAATGGGGTAAATTAATCTATAATATAAAATATTATAGAGTTGGATCTCTCTCACCATGTGTACCATTATATAAAATAATGAAAGTGGGGGGAACATATCTAATTCATATAGTATGATAATAATTTCCTTTTCCATGTCTAGAAATATAACCGGATTTACAAATTTTATATATATAATTTTAAAAAAGAAACAAATAATGGTTATTTCATGATGGATATTTTTAGGTTGGATGGATTATATAGATACAAAGATTAAATATTACATAAATAAATAATAATCATGTAATATCAATCCATTTAATATTATCTGATTCATTAACATGGTACTGTTATTATTTTATGAATACCCTTTGTAACTTTTACACCATTTAGAAAGTTGGAAAAATAAAATTTATCTTTTTTTCAAATAGTGTGTGCCACTAGAGGAAGAAAAGTATATATTTTATTCTTTATTGAAACCAAGTATTTCATTATCTCTATAGTAGGCATGTCTAACCTTTCTTTGATTCTAGATTTTGTTTTTAGGTGGATTTTTTCTATGTAAAGAACATTATCAAATACATTTTTTAAGCATGTATGAAATCAAGAAAGTATCTCACATATAAACAATTTTAATATTGTAATTAAATGAAAATCAATCTCTTTACAAAATGTTATCATAATATTTTTCAAAATAGGTTTACCAAAAAATAGTCACAAAACTATTATTTTATACAACTACTAATCACTTGTTAATGGATAAAGAATTGCAAATTATTTTGAATTCCCATCGAATGATTTTGTCTAGGATTGAAATTTAAATAATTGAAGAAAATGTTTATGATTTGATAGGAACACATTTTTAAAAAAAATATTCAACCCAACTAAGTGAGTACTTTCTTAAAAAATAGGACACCCTAATATTTCTTTAATGTTGTATTCTAAAAAATTACTATAAATAGAAAATTAATTTATTATCAAGAAGAACATGGAACTAAAAATTAACACTTTATTTATATGATAATCAAACTACATAACATCCATATACCAAATCAATTTGATATATTAAATTAATATATCTAAATAAATATCAATATCACTACCAATGATTTTTTTCCTAAAATAATAAGTGATAACATAATTTACATGCACTTCATGAATAACCAAAATTGAATGTTATAATTTACCAACATAAAAATCCATGTTGTATAATTATTGTTTTGTAGAACAAAATATTAGTTATATCAATATTTAATTTGAGATAAAGGTGTATCAACTTATTTTATAATTCATGATACTCGTGATCAATTTTCTTCTACTGTTGAGTATGGATCCCGCCTTTTTATTACTAGACTTTTAACATAATTTCCTAACAAAATATTATATTAATAACATAGAATAATATTTTTTGGTCTTGTTTCGTGAAAAAATTTTATAAAAAAATTAATTACATAAGGTAAACATGAGTATAAACATTATTTAATCCTTATGAAAGACTCCATTACTAATCCTTTCGAGGTCACCTCATTGCATGTAGGTTCTTGAGGACATACATCAATATAAAAGGGCGACCATAAAGGATATTAAGAGATAAAAATTATATATGGAACATGTAAAATGATCATGGATAATACATGAGACATAAAATGAGATAATGATCACAAGTATAGGATACATAACATGTAACTGTGTCTAAAACATAAAAACGGGTCACTCACAAGCATATCACCAAGGTGTCGTAAATCATAATTACCAAGGTTATTCACCAAGGTATTGTAAATCAAGTCATATCTAATGATTAATTATTTACCCAATGCATTGGATATCTAGAAGGGTATACCATTTATATTTATTAGTTTATGTGATCCACATTGATCATAATAAATCATTTCATCCATAACCCTTGTATAATAAAGAACTAGTTTCATATAATATCATTTTGTATATATGTGCATAAAGGCTTGAAAATTATATAATTTTTTACCCAAAGAAAGGTAATGTGGGTTTATTACATGTAAACTACAAAAATAAATAAATAATATTAACATCTAGGTGAATACCCATTGATAAAAAAATGGGTTGGGTATTCAAAATATAATAAATTTTTATGTGAAAGAGGGAAATTCAAGAAATGAATTCGGCAACATGACTGTATAAAATTTGGAATAGGGAAATTGAATAATGGGAGGAGATGAAGGTATCCCATTCATAAAAAATTGTTTTCATAGTAATGGGATAATTAAAAGAAGGTTTGAAAATATTGTAATCCAACATTTAGAAAACATTCCTTAAAAGAGGTACTTGAACAGAAAAGAGGAATAGAGAACTCCATTACATTCAAGAATTGGTTCATAAAAATAAAGGATGGAACATTGTGGACTTAATAAAACCTTGGAGATAATATTTTTGATGTAAAAGGACCATAAATATTTGTATTATGTATTTTTAGTGGAGATGAAAGGGGGATGGGAGGTTATTTATAGTAAAAGAGGGGGAAATTATTTATTAATTTTTAAACATAGTTTTTTGACTATATATGATAAATTGATCTAAACCACAGACCATCCCATGGTTTTGTAAAATTATTTTTTGAAAATATGGTAGTTTTTAAACATCTTATATTTTAATGAAAAGAAATTAATAAAATCATACCCATGGTGAAGTGGAAGTGAGTCATGTTTATAAAAAAGTCACATTAAATCATTGAAATAAAATATAGGATTTGGAGGATTCTTTAAGGGTTTATAAAAATAATAATTAAACCTTAAAAACACATTATTTTAGAGGAGAAAAATTATTTTGTCCATGTATATTATTTATAGTATTTATTACATCACATTTTAGATTTTATGATGTCATAATACATACCGTGTATATATACCGTATTTAATTTTTAACCAAAAATTTATTTATCTCAATAAATTATGAAAAAATTACCATTGGATAATTCATAATTTTTGATTTCAAAAATATTATTTGTTTTATCAAAATATTTCTCAAAATATTAAAATTAGCATTTTTAAATTAAAAAATTCATATTTATTGAAAAAAACATGGATTTTTATGACTATAAAAGTTTTTGGTCCTTTAAAAAGTGCATCTGACTTTATAAGATTATATTTTAAAATATATGAGAATAAAATAAAAATATATTATATGTAAATAATTTTATTTTTAAAATTATTGATTTATTAAAAGAGAGTCAAAATAGAAACAATATATTTCCCAAAAATACAATTTTGATATCTTTGTATCAAAATATAACTTTTTTATCAATATCATTATATAATAATTTAAAAAGTAATAAGAAAGGACAATATATAAAAAAAAATTTAATTAAAAAGGAATATATTAAAATTCATACTACTAGGGTATAGTTACATAACTCCTTATTTCACATGCGTACACCCTAAGGGAAAGGAGTGTGATGGTGGTAGATTCATGGGGTCGTTCAACTAACATTGAACAAGTGGTGGTCTTAAATAACTTGATATCATCCCATAGTCAATTTATTTCAAGTCTCGCGTGTTGAATATATTCTTATGATTGGTCAAAAGCGAACCCCAATAATGCTACATACCTCCCAACTTCTAAAAAATGGTCTACAAAAGGCACAACTCTATTGGTTGTGGCTATCCATTCTACCTTTTACAATATGAATTTGTTTTCATTACCCTTTATAAACACAAATTTTAAGGGTAAAATTACTAACAATGGTTATAATCCCCAATGTTCATATTGAACAATGGTCATATTTTCCAATTTTTATATTGACCAATAGTTATATAGGCCAATGTTCATATAACAGTCAGATCCCAACAACCAATTTTCCCTTATAGTCTATATATAATCCCCCATTTACTACTTGACTCCCATAGGTGTATACAATTAATTTGATATTGTTAATTATATTACTAACATATAGTTTTTCTTTTAATAGTTTTTTTGGTAGGATTAATATTTATTAGAGAGTTTGATCTTATGGATTACACAATTTTTGGTTGATATTCTTTCATTTTTATATCCTTGTACTATTCTTAGCTATAGTAATTGATATTATTACATGAAATGTGATAATTTTTAATATTATTTATATTTCATTCCATTTTTCAATATAATCAAATAATTAGTTTGAAAATAAATAGATATATTTTCGCAATCAAAGAAGAATCTTTCAGGACATTACAATGAGTTTCTTCTTGGTATAAAAAGTTTCACATCATGAATTATTTTATCGACTTTCCATATCTATTTTCATATATCCTCCTTACTTTAATATAACTTTCTAAACATTATAGTGATTATAATGTACCATAAAACATTCAAGAGACACATTTTATCTTTCATGTATCAATATTCACCTCAATTGGTGTATTTTTTAGTGATTCATAATCCTTGAAAAATAAAATATAGTCATTCAAACAAAAATGTATTCTTTGAAAGTTTAAACCTATTGAAAATAACAATTTTTCAATATCATATATATTAAAAGGAATCCCATTATCTTCTAATAACATATCTTTTAAGAGAGTAAGTAATTCTGTAAACATGGTGTTCTTCTATTGATTGAAAACCTAAAAATTTTAAAGTTTCAGTGTGTATTATAATGTGGTAATTTAGTAAAAAAAATATATAAATGAATATATTTATAGTTATTGGACTTCTCAAATAGATTTTGAAAATCACAAAGGTTATCACAAACCACTTTTTTCATTTTCTCAAAATTATTTCTATCATCATTTCTAATTTTACTTATATTAGATGACATGTAAACTACTATGTTATTAAAATTACTAGAATCATTAATTTCATCCACATGTTTAGTTTAGTATTTATAACCTTAATATATTTCATTAAAGATATATTTTTATTATAACTTATATATAATTTTTCTACGGAATAATAGAAATGTAAACATAGAAAAATAATTTGAGCAGGATTATTTCCATGTTCTTTTGTAAGATTGGTGATCTCTTTAACCATTTCCTATTATACTTTTGTTACATGATTGAAATAAATCTATTTTTGATTTTTATTCAGCATATTTGGTTCAAAAGTATTAATATTTACCTAAATAATATATAAATATAAGGTAATCATATATTGTATCACTTTTAACACATGTAATGTCATGAACCATCTCTGATATCGTTTTACTCTAATACCCAAGTTGACACTGACAAATCTCGAAGAGAATTTCAGATCCCCATGGGTTGGCGACTAGCACCTGGAATCTTACTATAATAAATAGCGAATGATTTTCCAGAAAATATAGGAATATAAACAGGATAAAAGTTGGTATATAAACACTCATCAAGGATAATGTACTAGAAGTCAAATAGGTAAAATATTACCCAATAACATAGATAATCAAATAAAAAAAACATCAACTCAAACTACCATAAAAAGTATGAAAATCTTGTGTAACAAGTGGACCTCCGCTCCACTATTCAACATCATCACTTGATGGTCCCTAGGATCATGAAAATCCCCCATCTCTTTTACTTTGCACAAATTTGGAATTAGAAAATATACAATTATCTGAGGGAAAAGGTAGGGTGTGAGATATAAATCCTAGTATGGTGTCACGAAGTGTTCAATAATAGATTCCATAATAATAAACCTAAAAATATTTCAATTTAAATAAAAAGGGAATGACATAATATATCATTTTTATAGTAAAAAATGATTTCTTTTCAATAGTTGTAAAACATTTAGAACATGTATTAAATAAATTTTTTTTATAAAATCATGTATATAAATAATTTTTCATGAGTAAAAAAGTTCTATAAAAAATGTTATATATAATCATATCATATAAAAAAGAACCATGATCATCTGCCTTGAAGTACATTAGTTTCTGGCTATAGGATCATCACAGTTATCAAATCAGTTATCATGAATGATCATGTGTTCACACATACTTAAAGATCATGCCGAATATGACTCATCAACATCCCATTAGGGATAATAATGCCAAACATGGATTTTTTATAGTTTTGATCATCAATATATTTATTAGGGATCAATATCCTAGTGTTATTGTACCAAATAACCTAATAACTACCCAAGATCACATGTTCTCAATAAATCCATAAATAGTAAGAAAATAATCTCCTTAAAATTCAATATTCATTTACTATTCAATAGCCTAATTTTTAATTTCAAGATTCCATTTCAATTTCAAAACCAAAACATAAGTTTTGTATCATTTCATTATTTTTAAACCCAAAACCAATAATGTTTTTCATAAATTCAATTTAATCCCTTTTCAAAAAAAAATCAAATCATTTTATCAAATAAATCATTAAATCATTTTCTAAAAAATCAATCCATCATTATCAAAAATTCATCCCACAATTCCAATTCCATTGGAATTTAGAGTTTTTCTCAAAATCCATACCATTTTTAATTTCACAGTCAAATTAATCCAAATTGATTCTTTATAAATCAATTGAAATATATTTCAAGAAAATAAATCAAATAATGGTTTCAATTTCAAGGAAAATATAAAATGGAACCACATACCTTTAGATCAGGGGATCACAAAGCACAACACCCACAATGAGGAATGCCAATGAATAAATAGGTAAAAGATATCTAGGGACACAAAAATGAATAAAGATAAAATAAAAAGAGTTTAGATATATCAGTTACATAATGATATATGTAATTATAAGGATCAGATAAAGAGAGATCATGATAAATTACTAGATTTGAGATCTACTTACTATAGATGGATCAGATCTTCCACCAACACTTTTATTTTCTAAAATAGGAGGTTCAGAATCCAAAATAAATTTTTAAGAGACTCTAAGAACCAAGGTTTCATGTTAGGGTTGAATAAGAGTGATTAAAATATTATACTTGGGGTTCAAGTTTTTTAAAATAAATATTGGTGGAATTATAAGCTACATGCGTGGTTTCTTATAGTGGGATACAAGGTTAGAAAAACTATTCACCTTAACGATGTTCCTCTGCTGAACTTATAGATGGGGTGAAAAATTTATTTTCATGGTTCGATTAAGAATGAAAAAACCATAAAAATATCACTATATGATGGTTTATGGTTTTTGAGGTCTGGCTTCATGGTTATAGAGTCTCTGCACCCCATTGTAGTGGCATATAATTGGGAACCTAGCTTGTTGAGCTAAACTGTAACTCCCTGATATTTTTGTGACTTTTTTTATTTAATTAATCCATTTGATATTTTTGAAACATTTAAAATATATTATTTAATGTTTTTATTTCAATATACACATAACCATGTTTATCTTATACTGCACGCAACAGTTATCTTGTCTTGCGGCACATGCAACACCGAGTCAGCTTGCGGTAAATGTAATACTATGTTTTACCATCTTTTAAGGGACAACCTGTTTTAAAACACAATTTTGAAAATATTTTGAATTTTATTTCTTAAAATAAACTTCATTTTGGAATTTAGAACGTTGAAATTATCCTAGGGTGAATTTTTGGGATTTTTTCGAGAAACATAATTTGTTTGGATGAATAGTGAAAACTACTGCATTTTAGTTAAAAATTGGATTTTAATTTAAATAATTATTAATGCTAAATTATATTTTAGATTTATTTTAGAGTCAAATTAGATCAATTATATATCTATTTATTCAATTACATTCATTAGAATCAATTTTACATTAAATTGAATATAAAAAACTCAACAATCATTTGAACGCTTTTCAACATTAACAACCTATTATTTCATGTCGTCTACAAGATTAGCATTATTCATAATATTCCCACTTCAATGATTTGAATTTTTAAAATCCAAAATAAAAGGTTATAATCAGTATGATATTTTTGGTCTAATAATATCAACTTAATTTTTTTTAACTTAATGATTAGTAAATGTGATTAAAATTAATTACGGTGATTAAGGTATGATCAAGCTTAATAAGGGACTAAACCTTTACCAAAAGAACCAAAATGACCTGGAAACTTATCAAAAATCCATTGGATGACAATATTTAGATGATATCCCCACATGCTGTGAAATTTATGGGTTATTTGGATATTATAAAATGGAAGTGCCCTATATAAAATGTTTTGTAAGGAAATAGACAAAAAAGGAACTTTCCTTACCTTTAACATTTATAAAACTTTGAGATAAGTACGAAACATAATATTTTAGGTAATACATATATATTTTAAATATATATGGGTTACTATTATCATAATAATTTATCGGTAATTTTTATAAATGGTTTAGTTACTACAAATTCTTATGAAACACCAATGTAGAGATTTTATAGTTAATAATTAACTAAAATAAATGATACAATAAATATTAAAACTGAAGTTAATTGATTGAATTATTCTTTTTAAAAAATTTTTATATTAATATATCATTTAAAAAATCTTTAAAATTAATATATATTAATTACATTATTAGATTGATATTGTAAAAATAACATTAAATAAATAATGTCAAAATTGACGTATTTGTTATTTTAAAATAAATGAAATTTTATTAAATGATTTAAAATTAATTGAAATCCTATATTTTTCCATGTTATTTTTAACTGTTATTAAATTTATAGTATAGTCTATTAATGAACCAAATATTCTTTTATAATTAACATATTTACCCATATATTGTAAAAATGTCTTTAACAGAGTCCATGTTTAAGTAGAGTTTTAGTGTGTCACATGAGCTTATTTAAAAATTAATTTCCAAAACATTAAATAATTTTATATTATAAATTATAAATAATATTAATAATTTAGTGGATCTATATTTTCTAATAAATATCACTTTAGTCTAGTATTTATGGACAAATGAATTGGATTAGAAAAGTAAATTCTTTAATAAAAACCCAAATGATAAAATTGGGGAATCTTAGAAGTCAAGGAACCAAATTATTAAATGGCTTATATTTTTGTCTTGTAAAGGTTTTAATCTACCATTATTCCTATATAATCAATTATTTGTCTAATTTGGATCCACTTTAGGTAGGTTAGACCACCCATTAATGAATACATTTTGTTATTTACAAGAGTGCCTCTCCCCCTCCACTACAAAAAGAAAAGCACTCTACCACTTCATCAGACATCTCAATCCCATTGGATAGCCCAAAATATTCTCAAATGAGCTCTCCAATTACCTCAACTATACCTTTAATCCACCACTTATGTAAAAATCCTCGTAAGGAATCATTTTTCAAAAATGAAACGGAGGTACCCGATTAAGAGTTATCCTCTTCTGTCAAGCTCCTTTTCTCTATTTCCTTCTCCACCCCTCCACTATCTTTATTATATTATTGTTTGAAAACACCAGTATCCTCCATATACAAGAATTTTTTTTAAATGGGTGATATATACACTTACACACACCTCAATCTAATGAAAATTGAACATATATTTTTAGTTTATGATAAAATACTACATCACAAACGTAAGTTTCTCATTTCTTCTTTACCACCAATCATGGTGGCCATTATGATGGAAAATATATTTATATATGTTATATATAATAATAATTATGTATTTATGAATCTTTATTCATTTTTACAACACCACAATTTTTATTTTAATTTTTTGGTAATACGATAATCTCATTTCTGGAAGTGTGGACTACCACCTCCTCAATGTGATGTGATTCATACACACACCACATGGAATGTTTTAAGGATTGTTTTAATGAAATTATATGATATATATATATATATATATATTATATTATATTAATGATAATAAAAAAATGATACACACACACACATACATATATGTACATATGTCATTTACATACTTTCTTTCAATATGATAATAAAAATAGAAACAACATTCCGTCATATGTATGACTTACCGTTTCCATGAACAGTATATTTCATTTCATTATTATTTAATATATAAATTATTATAATATACATACAATTTATATAATTGATATTTATATCTTTTTATTCATTCTGTAATAATGATATAAGTATAAGGACCAACAACATAACAAATTAAGACACATGCGAAGAACAAAACAAATATTACCTGAAGTGAAACCTTAACATAGGATCATAACAAGCGGGTAATATAAGGTCATAATGAGAAAATATATGATAGTATATATAATAATATTATTCTAAAAAATATTTAAAAGAAAAGTATATTTATTATACCAGAATCTTGTACGAGTATGAAGAGAGTCAAGGAACAATGTAAGGGGATTTCATCTCACTTTTAATTTCTCTAAGATACATGTTATGTTCACCATTATTCCCTTTGGAGTGGTGTATTTACTACCCATGATTGTATTATATGCATATTATAATTAAATTTATGGGTAGTCACATGTCCATTTTATGATCCTTCTATTATGGGGTTTAAGTTTCAAAAGTTACCAAATCAGTAAAATAGTTTTGTCTTGTTTTTCCATATTTGATACTCTTGTTTTGTTATGCACCTAAAATATTTTTATTCGAGGTGTATATAAATAAATTTCACATTTATTATAATTAGTTTAAATATTTTTATGAAATTTAAAGGTTCATATAATTTCCTTTTCGTACATGGAGAGTACGGACACATGTTACCAAGTAGTAAGACTTTATTGAGACAGTCTCATCACTTTTCAAGATTTTATATGTTTATCATTCCTTTGATAAAATATTATGATAAAACTCTCAAGTAAATTCATGAGTTTACTTATCATATGTTGGATTAAGATATATTCATGTTTTAGTACCATTTTTACACTCTATGGTACTTAATATAGCATTTTTAAGTAAAATCTGACTATCTCTCTCTTCAGTCAGAAATCTATTGTATTCAAAAACCATGTTTTCAAAAATGATTACAATTTTTTTTCAAAAGATCATTGAAGATAATTTTCAAGTAAAAAGTATTTTAAAAATTTCTTATTGTTTTCATATATTACTTTATATGTTTTCAAAGCTATTTTCAAAGAAAAAATCTTTCAAAAGGTTTAATGTAAAAAAAGTTGTTTTCAAAGATGAAATGATATTTTCTTCAAGAAATGTTTTTGAAAGATATTTCAAAATTATTTTTCATATAAGATGAAATATGTTGATGTTACTCATTACCTTATAGGATATGATCTAAATGTTCTATTCATATCCTTTATATGATTGGGTTTTTCCGAATGTCATGGTATTTATGAATCCGGTTTCCCTTTCGTGGGTTACAAGTTTTTGAAACCCGCATCTTTTCACAAGTTTTGATTTGATGAAATGGTTATCAAAACTATCTATTTTTCATAGTTTTTGATGTGATAAAATATTGATGATACCCATTTCATTTCATGGGTTATTATTTGATTTTTATACAACCTATGTATTTGTATGGGTCAGGATATGATGAATGATTTATTATATTTTGTCACATGTATGAATGATATTATTATGAGATGGGTGGGATGTATATCTCCCTCCAATTCATTGGGTAATGATGGATGAATCATGAGTATAAATTTTATTCATGAACCTGATTACATGTTTACAATGTTATGAATGGACCTAGTTTCATGTCCATAAGTTTATGTGTGAACCTGATTATATGTTAAAAATGATATGCATAAACCTGATTACATGTTCAAAATGTTATGAATAGACCTGGTTTCATGTCTATTAGGTAATGCATGAACCTGATTACATGTTCACTAAGTTATGAATGGAATTAGTTTCACATCCATAAGGTTATGCATGAACATAATTACATGTTCACAATGTTATGTATGGACCTTGTTTCATGTCCAATAGGTAATGCGAGAACCTGATTACACATTCATAATGTTTGTCATGGAATTGGTTTCACATCCATAAAGTTATGTATGAACGTGATTACATGTTCGCAATGATATGAATAAACCTTTTTTCATGTACACAAGTTGATTTCGGGGCCTAAATTCATGTCCTTAACTTAATGAGTGAACCTGTTTCTACTTATACATGTTCACAATTTCATAAACCAAGGTGCATGCCACAAATTCCTAGTCTCTTCCTATGTTATGATTTCTTGGCCAATGATCTTTATTTACATATGATTCATGTATTATAAACTACCATTATTTATAATGTTATCTAATATGCATTTCATGATTTTAAATGTTATGCTGAAGTTCTATACCCATTTTTTTATGTTATGCTTATTCATTTCATTTATTTACCCATAATAAGAATCCGATCTCACCCCCTTATTATGTTTCCTTTCCCTAGGATATGAATAATGGGTTTAGGAAGGAGTAATAAATGTGGATATTTTAATGGGATATTATTAATATTTCTCACTAGGATAGAATATTTTGTTTTCATGTTTCCAAAGACACTAAACTATTATGGTACTTGGGCATGTATTTTTTGTAATTTACTGAATATTCCTCTAAAATGATGTAATATCCATGTATATAAATCATGGGTCTATACAGTTGGTACTAATGGAAATTTTTAGTGAACCTTTTGAAACTATGATGAGAAAACTTTTGTGAGATCCCTAGGTATAATTCTACGGATATTCCAAGGGATCTCTCTAAGGATAAGTATAAGGATAAGTTAATGTTTAAGAAAATGTACTATAATTTTTTGTTAAAGATATACTGAGTGGTTTCCTAGAAATACATCCCTGTCTAAATACTATAAGTTGATGTGGCTCTAGAATAGATATAAATAGTGGTAACAACTGAGAAAAGATGTTCCAGGACTGACTCTGGGTAATCTGAAAGATGACAACGGGCCTTGTTGTACACTTTGTTTGACACTCCCTGGGGATATGATTTGGGAATTCACAAACTCATAATGAACCATAATGAAGGATTTAAATGTAAGTTGGTTATGAATAACATAGGAAAAACCTTAAGGCGTGATCCATAATCTAGGCATATTATATACAATTTTTCTATGATTATATGGTATCCCATTATGATAAATTTTTCTCGTATTATGCTTTCTTGTTTTATTCAATAGAGAGAACTATAAGGAACATGGTTAACATTGATTTTTTCATATGTGGAAAGTATAAGAATTATGAAAATTGATTTCTTAAGAAGAAATCCCATAAATAGAATCATGAATGTGGTTTGAGTATTCGTTTTACTTCTTATGATAATGATAATGTTAAAAATATGTTGAAGGTATATGATGTTCCTACGGTATTGTTTTCATTAATCATAAGAAGCATAATTGGTTTCAGGTTGAGGAACCTTCATACATGGTTCATATTTCATATTCATGGAAATAGTTATTAAGGAATAAGTTGATAAAACATATGTAATGGTATACGAATATGGTTTGATTGATAAATTATTTGTGTTTTGGAGTTCAAATATTATGTTATATAAATCATAAAATATATAAGTATTTTTGGTTTAAGTCTTCATTATGGACTAAAATTGACATGTTTAATGGTGATGAAGACACATAAAATTGATTTCATTAGATGGTGATATTTTTATTTAAGGGAAGGTAACCCTTAATTAATTTGTAGTATTCAGATAATGATGTTTGGATAATGATATGCTAGATATGAATAAGTAAATTGGGCGGTATAAATTACCCTAGAAATTATTATTGAAAAAGTGTTTTATAACAACAAGGATGAATTCTATAACTTATTGAAGTTAAATAATATGTCCATTAGTCATTTGAATAAGGAAGAATACATGTTTTCTTAATGGATTTATTTTAATTACCATGTTTCAAGGGAATATATGATGAGGTTATTCACATGATTAGATTGTGAAAACCAAGTGGTACTTTGTAATATATGGGGACTCAATGTTTAGCTAATTTTATGACCCTCTATCTAAATACATTAATTTCCATATTTATTAGGGGTTATGAGGTTAAAAATTTATGGAAAGTTTAAGTTAAACAATAGATGAAGTGAGTATGATTAAAGTGTTATCTCTCTATATGAGGATTTATGCATGTTGGATAGCCTGTTCAAAGTACTTTGTGGTTATGATAACTGACCAAAAATGGGGTGACATATCATGGATATCATGATTTTTTAATACTTCAAGAATGATAAAATTAACATTACTTTTTATAGAAATAGGTGATGTGGATAAATTAATAATAAAGGGGTGAAATTTTTGAGATATTATGAAAGTATATCTTTTAATGAAAATTATTCATCTTTATTAAAAAGGATATTCAAACCAAAAATATGATCCTAGTACCAATATTTCCTATGAATTAAATCATTCATTATTTTATCATATATTTATGGAGTTTTAGTTGTTATCTTTATTCTTGGACTAGTTCTCTATCACTATCCATCAAAACATGATAGTCATAATTTTCTTCCATGTCCATGTTTTCTCTTCCAACCTATGTTCTCATATGTGGGAATCGCATTATGGTTTACTTTGGGTAACAATTGTAGTTCCAACATTCTATTTTAAGGGTAAATTATTGTATTCATTTTTATAATGTGGGTTTATATGAATAAAACTTTCATGTATTAAACATTTGATAAGCCAGACAAATTGTGAGGGTGAAAATAATTTTAAGGGGGTAAGATGTAACACCTTGAGATTTTCAGAAATATTATTTTTTATTTTAATTATTCGTTTTGATTTTTTAAAAATTTTTAAATATATTATTTTAATTTTTTATTACAATATACGTAACATGAATTTGGCCTTTCACTGCACACAACACTTATCTTAGCTTTCAGTACACACAATAATGAGTTAGCTTGCAGTACACACAAGACCGAGTTTGACCATCTTTTAAGGGCCAAACTATTTTAAAACTCATTTTTGAGACTTTTATGAATTTTATTTTGAAGAATAAAAATATTTTTTAATTCAAAACATCAAAATTATCCTAGGGTGATTTTTTGGGATTTTTCTGAATAACTTCTTTTTTTGATGAATAGTGAAAACTACTGCATTTTAGTTGAAAAATACCTTTTTGTTTAAATAATTATTAATTCTAAATTATATTTTAGATTTTTTTAGAGTCATATTAGATCAATTATACATATATTTATAAATTAAGATAATTTTAATCAATTTGAATTTGAATTTAATATAAAAAACCTAACAAACCTTTGAATGTTTTTCTACTTAATTTTTTTTATTTCTCCCTATCTACGAGAATAGCATTAATATTAATTTTCCCACTTCTGGGATTTGAATATTAAAATTATGAAATAAAAATTTGTAATAAGTAATATATTTTTGGTCTCATAAGATCAAATTATTTTTTTCCAAAATGATTAGTAATTATGATTAAAATTAATTACAGTGATTAAAGTATGATTAAGCTTAATAATGGACTAAACCATAATCTAAAAGATGAAAATGAGCTAGAAACTTTTAACAAAACCATTATATTATAATATTTAGAACATATACCTACATGGATTGAAATTTATGGGTTATATGGATATTATTAAATAGAAGTTCCATATATAAAAGGTTATGTACGGAAAAAGGAAAAAATGTAACTTTCCTTACCTTCAACCTTTATAAAACATTGAGATATGTAAAAACAAAACAAAACTGGTTATAAATATATTTTTTAAAGATTTATAGGTTATTTTTATAATAAAAATTTATAAAAATTTATTATAGATGGTTTAGTTACTTAAACTTCTTTAGAAACGCCAATGTTGTGATTATTTAGTTAATAATTAACTAAAATAAATGATACAATAAATATTAAAAGTGAAGTTAATTGATTGAATTGTTGTATTTAATTTTTTAGAGATTAATATATAATTTTAAACATTTTTAAACCTAATATATTTAAATTCCAATATTATATTGATATTTTAAAATTAGCATTAAATTAATAATGTGAAAATTGACATTATTATTATTTTACAAAAAAATGAAATTTTATTAAATGATTTAAAATTAATAACAATCATATATTATTCCATTTTAATTTTAAATGTTAATAAATATAAAATATGTTCTATTAATGAGCCAATTAAGCTTTTATATTTAACATATTTACCCATATATTGTGAAATCGTTGTTAACACAGTCTAGGTTTAAGCAATGTTTAAGTGCGTCACGTGAGCTAATTTTAAAATTAATTTCTAAAACACATAAAAATTTTATTTTATAAACTATATATCATATTAATAATTCAGTGTATCCCTATTGTCTAATAAATCTCACTTTATTTTAGTCTTTATGGATAAATGAATTAGATTAGAAAATCAGATTCTATAAAAAAACCAAAATGATAAAATTGGAAAATCTTAGAAGTTAAAGAACCAAATTATTGAAACTCACTTAATTTTGTGTGTTTAATGTTTTAATCTACCATTATTCATATTTAATATATTATTTACCCCGTTTTAAGGCACTTTAGGTAGGGTACACCACCCATTAACAAATACTTTTTGGTATTTAAAAGAGTTCCACTCCCCCTCCACTATAAAAGGCAAGAACTCTACCACTTCATCACACATATCAACCACTTTGGATCTCCCAAAATTTTATAAAATAATATCCCCACTTCCGTCACCTAGATATTTAAGCCTCCATTTGGGTATAAATACTCTCAAGGAATCCTTTTCGCACAAACCAAAAAGAGTTACCCGATTAAGAGGCAATGTCTTCTCTCCAGAACCTTTCCTTTATTTTCATTCTCCACCACTCTACTCTAATTATAACATTATTGTGTGAAAAAAATATCCTTCATATACTTGGAATTTTTTAATCCAAATGATAGACTTACAATTACACACACCTCCGTCTAATGGATATCGAACATACAATTTTTGTGTACAGTGAACAACTGCCTCACGAAACGATCATTGTTCATTTCTTCTTTACCACCAATCATGGTGGCCATTATTATGGTAACTACATTTATATATTTTATATATAATAATAATTATTTATTTATGATTAATTATTCGTTTTTACAACACATAATGTTTTATTTCTATGTGGTGTTAATATGCTAATCTCGTTTAAGGAGGTGTGGACTGTCACCCCTCAAAGTGATGTGATTCGTTCAAACCACATGAAATGTATTATGGATGTATTTAATGAACTTATGTTATATATATGATATAGTAATTATAATTTAATAATTATACATATACATATTTCATTTACATACATTCTTTCAATACGACAATTAAAACAGAAATAACGTTTATGCGTACGTACGAATTACTATCTCAATGAACGATGTATTAAATTTTATTATTATTTACAATTTAAATTATTATAATATACATATACTATATATAATTTCTTTTTATACCATTTAATACATTCATGAATCATTAAATAAGTATAAGAACCAATGATATATCAAATTAAGACACATGCGAAGAACAGAGCAAATATTACCCGAAGTGAATCCTTAACATATGATCATTAAAAAAACGGTAATATAAGGAAATAATAAAAACATATATGGTAATATATATAAGAATGTTATTATGTAAAATATGTATAAGTACAAATAGAGTCAAGACACAGGGTAACGGTATTTCATCTCACATTTAATTTCCATGAGATACATGTTATGTTCACTACTCTTACCTTTGGTGTGGTTTCTGTACGTACAATTATTGTTTTATATGTATACTATACTTTAATTTTTTGGGTACACACATTTCAAGTTTATGATCCTTCATTCGTGGGGTTTATGTTTCAAAATTTACAAAATTGGTAAAACAGTTTTGTGTCATTTTACCTTCTTTGAGACTCATATTTTGTTATGCACCTAAACACTATTTTTTCAAGGTGTATATACTTACATTTAAAATGTATTATCATGAATATAAATGTTTTAATGATATTTATAGATTAATTTAGTTTCCTTTTTTACATTGAGAGTATGATCCCAAGTTAGCAAGTAATAAGATTTTATTGAGAAAATATCACCGTTTTTCATGATTGTATATTTTTATGCTTCCTTTGATGAAATATTATGATCTATATATAGGAAAAATACATGAGTTTACTCATACCATGTTTTTTTAATATATACTCCTATGTTATTACCATTTTGATACTCTTTAAAACTTAATATAATGTTTAAATGTAAAATTTGATTGTCTCTCTTTTCGGTTGGAAATCTATTATATTCAAAAACAATTTTTTCTGAAAATGTTTTCAAGAAATACATGAAGATCATTTTAAAAAAATGATTTTAAAAATGTTTTATTGTTTTAAAATATCACATTATATGATTTAAAAGCTATTTCAAAATAAAATGGTCTTTAAAATGTTTTATGTTATAAAAAAGCAATTTTCAAAGAAGAAATGATATTTTACTCAAGAAAAGTTTTTAAATGATATTTTAAAATTATTTTTCAACTTAGATGAAATCCCTTGATGTTACTCATTCTATTATTGAAAATTATCTAAATTTTCCATTCATATATTTTATATGAAGGGTAATTCTTAATGTCATAGCCTTTATGAAGCATGTTTCCATTACAGGTTACATGTCTACGAAACCCACTTCTTTTCATGGGCTATTATTTAATGAAATGGTTATGAAACCTATCTATTTTCCATAGGATTTTATGTGATGAAATGTAAATTATACCCATTTAATTTAATGAGTTATTATTTGATGTCTATAAAACATATGTATCTTTATGGGTTATGATATGATGAATGTTTTATTATCTTGTGGCAAATGTATGAATGATTTTTGTAGGATATGTTTGTGACCTATATCTCCATCTAATGAATTATGTAATGATAGAGGACTCATGAGTATAAATGTTATGTGTGGACATGATTAAATGTTCAAAATGTTATACATGTACCTGGTTTCATGTCCATAAGTTTATGAGGGAACTTCATTACATGTCCACAATGTTATGTGTGAACCTCATTACATGTTCACAATGTTATGCATGGACCTTGTTTCATGTCCATTAGGTAATGCGTTAACCAGATTAGATAATCACAATGTTATTCATGGAATTTTTTTTCACTTCCATAAGGTTATCCATGAACCTAATTACATGTTCACAATGATAGGCATGAACCTGGTTTCATTTTCAATAGGTAATACGTCAACCTTATTACAAATTCAAAATGTTTTTCATGGACTTGGTTTTACGTCCATAATGTTATGCGTGAACCTGATTACATGTTCACAATGTTATGCATGGACCCAGATGCATGTCCACAAGTTGTTTTTGGGGCTTGATTTCATGTCCTTTTCTTAATTAGTGAACCTGTTTCTACTAATAAATGTTCAAAAAAATTATAAACCAATGTGCATGAAAAAAATTCCATGTATTTCTATATTTTTTTATTCTTTTCCCAATTTCCTTTATTTGTTTATGATTCATGTATTATAAACTTCCATTCTTTATTATGTTATCTAATATGCAGGGAATGATATTCAAATGTTATTCTAAAGTTCCATACCATTTGTTTATGTTATGCTTATACATTTCCTTTATTTACCCTTTCTTAGAATTTGATCTCACCAATTTCATATGTTTCCCTTCTAAAAGGTATGAAGAAGGGTTTTAGGTTGAAGTACTAAAGGTGTAGATATTTATGGTAGATGTTGAAGATATTTCACCACAATAGAAGATTTGGTTTCCATGTTTCAAAAAATACTAAACTATTACGGTCCTCAGACATGTATTTTTGTAATGTATTGAATATTCATCTAAAATGATGTAATATCCATGTATTTTAAGCCTCAATTAATATAAAAACCACATAGTTTTCTGTAACTATGTTTTAACCATACACATCCTATAGGGCTTCCAAATTTCTCAAAATTTCTCCTTAAACACCCATAAACAAGACCCAACCAAAAGGAGATCAAAACAAGAGTTAGGGAAAACAAAAAAAATGTAATGATATGTTTCAAAATATCCAATATAAAAACATTCCATCCCCTAAATTCTGATCAAGAAGATTCCATAACAAAAAGATTAGGCCAAAACTCTCTCATCAATGCCTCACACTTCCATGTCTCATGATAATCCAAACATGCTTCCATAACAGATAGACTAAATGTATTATCCTCCTACAAAGTACCTTTATCTTACAATCACCCATCAAAAATTGGTGCCCAGTCATAGATAAATTTGGCTGAACCTCAAGATACTCCTAGTTCAGGACATTAGACAAGTCAAATAGGTACATCCAAAGCTATGATACATGGAACACATTATGTATCGATGTCAACTACTATGTATGTCTTAAACAAAAATCCATGTTCTCCACCTTCTAAATAACTTTAAAAGGTCCCATAAACCATGGTACAAGAGTTACCTATATTACAAGATGTTGGTGACCCATCCAAGGTGGAACAATCAACAACCCCCAAGCACCAATTGATAACTCCAATGGTTACCTCTAACGGACAATATAATTTTTGTACTAACTTTGTGCCATCACCATTCTCTAACGAATCAACTGAATCATAGTCATTGTCTCTTGGACTAAAAATTTCCTACCAAGGAAGATTTTCCATTCTCTGACCAACACAATAGATATTTGAAAGGGTGGATATAAGAGGCCCCAAAAAAATCCATATGAATTGATGAATGATAACTATTGTTAAAAGAAAAATAAACAAGTCCCATGAGGCTATCCCAAGCTCCACCAAAATCAAGGACAGAAGAACAGAGCATGTACTTGAAAATTTGTATAACCTTTTATATCTATCCATCCATATACAGATGATACACTGCGATCAAGCTCACTTGATATCCCATTTCCTATCATGGGCCTCTCAAAAAACAAAATGTATAACAAGGATCCCTATCAAAGACTATTACAGAAAGTACACCACATAACCTCATAACCACCAACATATAAAAGATTCACAAGTCCTAAACTTTGGTTGAATCAGAAATGGTTATAAATTTAGGTTATTTGGACAGCCAATAAACCAAAACACAAATCTTATTCTTTCACCAAGGGTTATGAGGCAAACCCACTTCAATGTCCATAGAAACTTCATCCCACTAGCAAGTTAGAACTAGAAGGGGATGAAACGAACATAATGGTTTTTCGTTTTTTCTGTTGACATGTTGTCAAGTATAGAAATGTGATATTAAACCAGTGATGTATCATCTTCAAAATTACCACCAAAATCATCAACACATATCATATAACATCTTCATCATACCTGGGTGAATTTCCAACTGAGAACTATGATAGTATTCTATCACATCCTTCTCATGGAATAAGGAACAACATTCAATTTTTGAAAACATAGAATACCCTACATGGAGAAATACCACTCAGTAATGGTCTCCCCACCATGAATAGAGTCTCTAACACCAATGAACTTATAATCACATTGTTTATCCTAAAGAATCATATATAGAAAAGAGAAGGTCAAATGAACACTGGCCAAAATAGCCTCAAAATCCTTTTCATGGACTCCCAAGTGCAATTGAGAAAATTTAGCCATCAAATTCCACTCTTATAATGATTATTTCACTACAAAGGTTAAATGAATCCAACACAATGCATCGAAATAGACATTATTCTTTCCTAAGATATAAGAACTATCAAAATCAAATGACTGTAGGTACTCCACATAGTAACTTTGATGGAGATTCAAATATTTTTGAGAGAATATATAACTAATGATTTTTTGATATGAATAAATAGTAATACTTTATCCGAAAGGGTAATTCCATTATCCTTTAATATCATGAATCACAACTTGATATTTTAGATCATGGGTCAAATAATTCTTGTTTTGTGAACTAAAATATATAGAGCCATATGAAATAGATTGATCACCCTACATAAAAAGACAACCCAAACATGGACATAATGTGTCAAAAAAATATCACATAGCCCCGTCAGGCCTTTGGAAGAGTAAACTATAGCATAAAAGTCAAAATAAGTTTCAACTAAATGAATGAACTATGACCCTTATCATCCAAACAAACATTACTTCTTTCTGAGTGAGAGCGGTTATTGGAGATTCCATCTTTGAGAAGTCCTTGAAAATTTGATGGTAATACCCTTACAAACAAAAGAACCTTTGAATATTTAAAATGGTTCATGGTTTTTACCATGTCATAACAACTTTCAGCATCTTACGATTAAATGAAATAGTATTTTCGGAGACCATATGTCTCAATAAATTCACTTTGCGAATCTATAAAAAACATTATAAGGGTTTAGTATTGAGTCAGGGATCTATAAAAATTTCCATGAATATCCTCAAATGATGCACATGATCCTACTTATTTTTTAGTAAACTAGGATGTCATCCATAAAGAATATAATTAACAAGTCATGGTAATCCAAGAATATCTTGTTCATCAAATCAATAAAAAATAAAGCATCTTTAGATAAACCAAAAGGAATTACAAGATACTCATAGAATCCATACTAATTTCTAAAATTAGTACTTGGAATTTCATATTCTTTATTTTAATGATAATGGTATCCAGATTGAAGATCATTCTTCAAGAACCACTTTACCCAATTCAATCAGTCAAACAGATCATCTATCTGGGGAAATAGATACTTGTTCATTATCGTTAATTGGTTGAGCTTCTGATAATTAGTTCATAGGATAAGTGCACCGTCATCCTTCTTTACAAAAATAATAGGTTTTGTCCAAGGGGAAACACTTAGTCATATAAATAATTTGTTATGAAAATCATCCAACTGATTCTTCTACGCTTTCAACTCTAATGGATCTATATAGTAAGAAGGAATAAACATTGGCTGAGTACCAGGTACTAAATATATGGAAATCTCTATCTCTCTTGATGGTGGAAATCAATAGAAATCAAAACTAAAAACAAGAGGAAACTCAATAACAATTGGAGGGATATCATCACATAAATATTCCTGCTTTATGTAAAAAATAAAATACCAGCATTACCCTACCAAACTCTACAAAATAATGTCTGAATCGACTTGATCTTAGTTCTCATTCTCTTTAAAATACATAGACCACCCTATTTGGTATGTTAAAGGAGACCCACTAAAGGTAAAAGTAAATTAGAGCCTCATGAGTGGTAATATAATCCATACCATGAATTTCATTAAGATATTTCATATCCAGCACCATAAAATTACAATTAATCTAAATCTAGGATAAAGAGAAAACACATGCAGGACATCGAAGACCCTACTATCTCCTTATTCTGAAGGATGTAGTAATATCCATTACATAATATAAAATATCCATATGATAGGTCATATGATCAACAACATGGGTCGATATGAATGAAGGATATGCATAAGTATTAAATAAATCAGTCACTAAGGATGAAGATATTTTAATGGCCCCTCTCGTAGTCACTAGACCCATATAAACTTCCTATAGAGATTCTTCTACTGTGTGAAGAATATTAGTTCCATATGCATATAGTTACATACCTTTTTATCTTAAAGAATCTCATTTAACTTCTATAATTTTAGGTATTGTTGATCTGGTGCCACTACATGGGGTAGATAGGATATAATAGAATTTATGAATACCCAATGACATTTCTAAATACATGGAATCTAGATATAAGTGATTGCTAATAAGAAATTTTAAGTTGTTCTACTCTATTCCTTTATGATTCTTCACTATCAACATCTAATCCCACCACCTTCTTTTAGGCCCCTCAATCTTGATGGTAGAACACTTCACACAAATCAAATCAGAACTTTCTATGAACTCAAAATGATTCTCAATTAATTTTAACCAATTCTTAGCCTCTTGATGGTCATTAGAGCCTTGGAAAGATAGTGGATTCTAGTTAAGAAACTCTTGAATTCTTTATCTAGAGTCATCCATTCGATATTCCATGACTGGAGTCTAAACGAGAATGGTTGTGGGTTCCTATCCAAGACATAGACAACATACATCAATTTCTCAATGTGATTTCGGTCAACTAGAGGGTTCATTTTCCACATTTCATTGGATGCTCTATCCTTAGGTTGGTTAAAATTCTTTCTTGGAGGCTTGATACTACACACCATAAATATATAATTAAAAAAATTAGGCACATACACTCAAATAAACAACTAAAATTTTAGTCAAAATCTTTAATCAAATCAATCAAAAATAAGTATGGAGTTTTTAGAAAACTCTAATAAAATATGGAAAAGACTAGAAACCAATAAAGATACTCATTATAGACACTTTTCACACACTACCCATGGTGACATAAATATTCTTATGATAATATATAGTCTGACACTCACTTATAAATACTTCTCATGTTCCATATATCCTATCTTCTGTCTACCAGGAAAATCCAGAACACATACCGAATTAAAGAAATTATGCTCAACTTTCCGACGATTCCACTTTGTCAGAAACCATCCTAGATACCCTGGTACTCTGGTACCCGAGATGGAACTGATATAGTCTGTAGGGTGTTCCAGATCCCCATAGGTTGGAAACTAGTAGATAACATTATACAAGAATAAAGTGGGAAATATTTTTTCACAAAACAGTAGAAGATATATAATATAAGACTTAGTATATCAACACTACTCAAGAATAATGTACTAGATGAAAAATATGAAAAATAGTACCCAAGAATATATATAAAAAACTCAATGAAGCATCAACCCAAACTACCATCAACAAACCAATGAAATCCCCAAAACACTCTATAACTAGTGTAACTTAGGTATATCAGTCACTATATCACTCCCACATCCCAAGGATCAAGAACATCCACCACCTCCATGTGAAGATTTTTCTTTTATTGGATGTAGCATACAAAAATCTACTAAACCCCATGGGAAAACAAAGGATGTGAGATATAAATCCTAGTAGGGACTATCCAAGTGTTCCATAATAAATGACATACCAATAAAAAAAATCATGTTTTAAATATAAATAAAAATATTCATGGAATAACATTTTATTTTCATATTTAAAACAAAATAGTATTTATTTTCAATAGTTGAAAAACATTTCAAACATGGCTGAAATAATCATTTTATATGAAATCATTTATATAAGTCATTTTGAATGATTAAAACAATTCTATAAATAATTGAATATATAATAAAATCATATAAAACATGATCCATGGTAACCTACCATTATGTATACTATTTTCCATTTATAATATCTTTACACTTCTCAAATCACTAATAACAGCTAATCATGTGCCCACACGTCCCTTAGGCTCAACCCGAATATGACTCATCAACATCCTATAGGGGATAATCATTCCAAACTAGGATTTTGTCAGAGTTTTCATGATCAATCCATTGTTAGAGGATTATTATCTTAACATGATTATCCCAAATTACCTACTAACTACCAAGGCTCACATGTGATCAATCAGTTAATTAATATTAGAAAAATCATCTCATTTCTAATTAATGATCATTTACAATTTTATTTCACAATTTTCAATTTCAATATCCCTAATCAATTTCCAAACTAAAACATAGGATTTTCATCACATCACACCATTTCAATTCAAAACAAATTACGTGGTTTCATCTTTTCAATTTAATCAATTTCTCAAAGAAATCAATTCATTTCACCAAATCCATTATCAAATTATTTTCTCAAAAAATAAATCCAACATTCTCAAAATTCATCCGACAATTCTAATTCCATTGTATTTGGTGTTTTTTAAAATCAATTCCATTTTTAATTTCACTATAAATCATTACAATTTGAGTAATTATAAATTGTACAAATCTAATATCAAAAAAATAAAAAAATCAAGGTTTCAATTTCATGGAAAATCTAAAATGGAACCACATTCCTTTAGATCAAGGAATACAATTGTACAATTCCCTCAACGAGGATCCCCAATGATGAAAGAGGTGAAAGAGACCTAGGGACACAACTGAGAATGAAGATCTAATAAAATTGAGTTTAGATCCATTAATTACATGATGATATGTCATACATGAAGGGGGGTGGAAAGAGATATTGAGCGAAACTACACGATATGAGATCTACTTACTAGAGAAGGATCAGATCTTCCAATGGCACATTGTTTTACAAAGGGAGGATGTTGTAGGAGTGAAAACCAGTTCTTGTGAGCCACCAAGGACCATTGTCTCAAGTTAGGGTCGAATAGTGGTGATTAAAATCTTAAACGGGGGGTTCAAAATTTTTAAAATAATTTTTGAATTAATTAAAAACCACACTCAC